>SPJY01017277.1:579209-610575 GCA_005191435.1 Raddia distichophylla
GTGTCCGACCTACGGGAAACATTTGACAGCCTGAGACAGCACCGGGTCAAGTTAAACCCCGAGAAATGCGTCTTCGGCGTTAAGTCCGGTATGCTCCTAGGCTATGTGATCGGCGGGGCGAGCATCGGTGCGAACCCCGAGAAGATCGAGGCCGTCGAAAAGATGAGGTCGCCGACCTGCGTAAAGGACATTCAGTCCCTAACAGGCAAAATGGCGGCTTTAAGCCGTTTTATCTTCCGCCTTGGAGATCGAAGCGCACCTTTCTGCAAGCTGCTCCGCAAGCATGATAAGTTCGAGTGGACTGAGGAGGCTAAAGCCGCGTTTCTGCAACTTAAGCAGTACCTTGCCTCGCCCCCTGTCCTCACCACTCCTAAGCTCGGGGAAACCCTCCTGCTGTATCTCTCAGTGACACCAAACACCGCAAGCGCGGTGTTGGCAGTGGAACGAGAGGGGAAGCAACAGCCCGTCTACTATGTGAGTGAGGTACTCACCGGGTCAAAGGAGCGCTATCCCGACCTTCAGAAGCTCTGCTATGCCTTGCTGATGGCCTCGCGCAAGTTGCGCCACTATTTCCAAGCCCACCAGATCATTGTCCCGACTACTTACCCGATCAAGGACATTCCCTGAAACCCGGAGGCCACTGGCCGGGTCGTGAAGTGGGGAGTCGAGCTGGGTGAATTTGACATCCATTTCGTATCCTGAACCGCGACCAAGGCCCAGGCCCTGGCTGATTTCGTTGCAGAGTTGACCAGGCCGGATGAGCAAGAGTCAAGCTCTTCAGGTCAAGACGAAAAGAAGGTCGGTGGACTCTGTTCTTTGACGGTTCACACCAGTCCGAGCGATCAGGATGCGGACTCGTTCTCAACTCCTCCAACGGAGAGCGAATCCAGCATGTCATACAAATACACTTTGCGGCTACCAACAACGCCACAGAGTATGAAGCCCTAATTGCGGGCCTAAGAGCATGCACTACGCTCGAAATCAAACGACTTGTTGCGAAAGGGGATTCGCAGCTCGTCGTCCGCCAGGTCAGGGAGGAGTTTCAGGCAACCGACGACTCGATGGCGTGGTACCTGGCGGAAGTGAGGAAACTGGAGAAGCGTTTCACGAGTTTCGAAATTAGCTACATTCCCAAGGAAGAGAACGGCGAAGCCGATAAGCTCGCCAAGCTCGGATCCTCACAAGAACCGGCCCCGCCGGGGGTGCTAGTGCAGCTCCATTTAAAGCCCTCCATTCCCTCTGGAGAGGAGGCCACGGGGACGTCTGCTACCCCTCAGACCGAGACATCCGGTACTGTCTCATTCCTCGAGCAAAGCACCTCCTGGATAACGCCATTAATTCAGTTCTTAGAGCAGGGGACATTGCCCGAGGACGCTGCTAGCGTTCCCAGCTAAAAAGGCGAGCCCGAGCTTACCGTCTGCACAAGGGCTTGCTGTACCGAAGGGGTGCTAATGGCGTGCTTTGTAAGTGCGTTACCCAAGAAGAGGGTAAGTACCTTCTAGCCGACATACACGAGGGCATCTGCGGCGCGCACGCCTCACACAGAACCCTCGTCAGCAAAGCATTCCGCATGGGCTACTATTGGCTCACTGCGATGAGCGACGCAGAAGTTTTAGTCAAACGCTGCGAAGCTTGCCAGTATCATGCGCGGATGACGCACTAGCCCGCGTACGAGCTGCAAACAATTCCACTAGCGTGGCCGTTCGCGGTTTGGGGCATGGACCTCCTAGGACCGTTCCCCAAAGGCCTCGGTGGTAGAACGTACTTTTTCGTAGCCATCGACACCTTCACCAAGTGGATTGAGGCCGAGCCGGTCTCCAACATCACTGCAATTGCCGCGGTGCGTTCCTTCCAAAGCATCGTTGCGAAATTTGGTGTGCCCAGCAGGATCATAGCTGACAATGGCACCCAATTCACGAGCCGGGAGTTTAACGATTACTGCGAATATATTGGCATGAAGCTCGCCCTAGCCTTTGTGGCCCACCCACAGAGCAACGGAGCAGCTGAACGAGCTAACGGACAGCTAGTCCAAGGCATCAAAAAGCGGGTCTACGACGCCCTCAAGGCAAAGCAACAGGGTTGGGTCGACGAGCTACCATCAGTCCTCTGGGCAGTCAGAACAACGGCCAGCCGGGCTACAGGAGAAACTCCTTTCCGACTCGTCTATGGCTCGGAGGCCGTCCTCCCAACGGAAATGAGACTAGGATCCGATCGCGTTGACTTCGCCAGCTTCGTGGTCAATGATGAGGAGCGGCAGCTTGACCTCGATCTACTTGAGGTACGCCGTGAGCAATCCCTACTCCGGGCTAAGGCCTAGCAGCAGACCCTACGCCGTTACGCAGCACGAAACATACATACAACGACCCTGCAAGTAGGAGACCAGGTTCTTCGACGCATTCAGAACCTCGCGGGATCCACCAAGCTTAGCCCCAAGTGGGAGGGACCGTACAAAGTAGTCAGCGCAGCGCACACGGGCTCAGTGCGCCTTGCTGACAAGGACGGGAACGAGCTCCCTAGCTCATGGAACATCTCCCTTCTAGACGCTTCTACGCTTAATCAGGTCGTAAGTCTCCTCTCTTTTCAATTCAATTTCAATTCCAAAAAAAAACTTCTCCCAATCACGAGTCACGCCGGTTTAAGTCTTGACCATCCCAAACAAGCCCGTGGCCAAAGCCCGAGGGCTAAGGATAAAGCATTCCGGAGCATTTCCACGATGGGATAAGCTGATCTCTCGCACCCTAGTGAATCTCTGCGCAATGTGGAATTCCCGCGGCCCAAAGGTACAGTAAGCCCACGTCAGGTTTCTTTGGATGGCTAACTTGGGCCTCATAGCGCTCGGGGGCTGAGGGATCTTGGCGCCCAGATTTTTCCTAAGCCCTTCACTTCGCCAAGCCCGCATCGCCGCGCGGCCCAACGAAGCTCGGGGGCTGGGGGTTTTCGCGAATTGTTCTAAATCCTTAACTTCGCCAAGCCCACACTATGCGCGGCCCAAACGAAGCTCGTGGGCTGGGAGTTCGCGCGAATTTTTTCTAAGTCACTCTAGTCTCTAGACCGCGCCCAACTCCAAGATCGCACTTGGACTTGGCCACAGCCAGGGGGCTGGATGATTAGGCGCACCAAAAACAACCTTTCAAAGCAACCTGTTTGCTCAAATTTCCTAAGTTCTCAGGGCTTCGTTACTGTTCATCTAGTTCACCTGTTTTTTGCATTTCAGATTCGCACAGGAAAAGAGGAACAAACAGACTTAACAAAAAGATTCATTAAAGAAGCCGCATTTCACACAGGGGATCTTACAAGACGAAGAATTTACAACCAAAAGGAGGCCTCGCCATCCTGGACTACCGCAAAAGGGGCGTCGCGCTACTACAGCCATGGCGGCGCCCAAGTCCTACGATTACCTCGCCACGCCTACCAGCGGCGCTGGCAACGAGCCGGCGGAGCAGCAGACTCCGCCGACAGCGACGACGATGACGACATCGATGACGGCGTCTGCGGGTCCGGCGCGGGCACCGACGGCCCAGGCGCACTCGGGTGACGCCTCCGCCGCCCGTGGATGATGGAATCCATGAGCAGCGGAGGAGGCGCCGCCACGATGGCCTCCGTGGCCGCCTCGATCTCCTGTTCCGCCGCGACCGGCGGCGGAACCTCCTCTTCCTCTGACGCGAGCGCGGCAGCGTACGCGGTGTCGGCGGAGATCTGAGCCACCACCGCGTCTTCCTCCTCCGCCGCAAGAGCAGCCGCCAGCGCCTGGGCCGCCTCTGCATCGACCTGGACCTGGACGTGCGCCGTCAGTTCGGCCACTTGGGCCGCAACGACAGGGCCCGGCTAGTCCACCTCCATCGCTCCGGGCTGGATCGGCGGCAAAGGAGGTAGCGGCGGCAGATCTTCCGTTGCTGCCAGCGCCCAGGCTGCGAGGTAATCAGAACTGGCGTCCGATGACCAGCTCGTTGAAGACATATTCCTCCCCTCTGTTGCCTCCCTTGCTTTTCTTCCTCTCTCTCTCGCGCTGGCTGAGAGCTCCGGCTTTCGGCCTAAAGATAGAGGAAAGCTAAGTGGGAGATGTTGCAGCACGGCGCGCTGCGCCTCGCTTTATGTAGGCCGGCGGCTGTGCAACGTCCCGTCACGCTGCGGGCTACCCAAAGCGTCGCCGCGCGCGAAGGACGAGCAATTAAAACCCATTGCCCGAGCTGAAGAGACGCGCGCGCACGCGCCGTCTCGAAGAATACTAATCGCGCCGACACGTGCCCCGTCCCGCTGTCAGTGGCGAAGAAAAAATCATTACGAGTCAAGGCCTACTCCGTAGGCCCGGCCCCCTTTGCGAATACGGCCCAGCGGCGCCTCCGCGGCCTGACGCGTGGCTTAGGCCGGGTGCTTGAACCGGCGTGGGTAGTTTCGCCTCCATATCTGTGCCTGGCAAACATGCCCTTCCCGTCAGCGGAACACTGTGCCGCGCTGCAGAGCCCACAGTGCGCGCTTTGACGCAGTAAACTAAGGGAAAAATGGCTAAGCCCTTCGGCCACCACACATTACGTGATGCTTATTCGTTAAGCGGGCGTTTAAAATAAAATATACAAATGTTTACGGCGCAGAGCTCGGGAACAGATAGACCGGGTCAAACTACGACCCACGCTGCAACCTGAGCCTTTCTAGCTCGGTTTCTAAGTCCTGAATTCATGTCTGCGCCTGAAGCAACTCTGGCTCGCGAGGCCATGTCGTTTTGTTCCTGGCGCAGCTTAGCCCGGGCTTCGACAAGCTCTTCCTCCTGCTTCTTCAGGGCTTCTGATTCTGCCTCGGACTTCGTCCCAGCCTCTCGAAGTCCAGCATTCTCCGCCGCGAGCCTGTCGCGGGTTTTCTCAAGCCCGCGCACAACGGAGTCACGCTCAGATTGAGTAACCGCCAGCTCATTGGCGGCCATTTCCCTGCGCCTGCGTTCCTCATCAAATGCATCACGGGCCCTGTCTGCTTCTTCACGAGCTGCTTGGGCTCGACTTGCCGCTGCCTTCTCCGCCTCTTGGGCCCTGGCAAGCCTTGCCACGGCCTCCTGCTCCCTCTCCTGCGCTGACTGGAGCATAGCCTCTAGCTCAGCAGCACGGACGGTTCCGCGCACCTCGTTCTCAACAACCAGCCCGTTCAAGCGCTCTATCTTAGCCCGGGCTTGCGCGAGCTCAGCGGAAAGGCTCTCAACCTTTGCTGCGTCCTCGTCTGACCGCTCGTTCGCTGCTTCCATCAGGGAGGATGTGCCGGCGACAAGACCATAGAACTAAAACGAAGGAATACACGTCAATTCACAAAAAATTAAGTGCCTAAGCGTACTGGGCAAGCTTAGAGATGTTACCTTCTTGTTGAGAGTGAGCATTTTCTTCAATCTCTCTCCAACGGCGCCACGCACGATTCGATCGAACCCGCGGACGCGCGCCTCATGGTACGGCAAATGAAAGCAGCTTACGGAGTCCTGGCTGCTCTCCGACGACAACATGGAGCGCGACGACGATGGTGGTGCTGCCGAGAGCAGGGCCATCGTTCCGACCGCGGCCGCTCGCCTCTCGGCATCCTCCACTCTGGCTGCAAGCTCAGCCTCTGCCACCATCGCCTTTGCCGCCACCAGCTTGACCTCGCGAAGTTCAGCCTGGGCCGATGCCAGCAGGGCCGCCAGTTCGTCCGCCCTCTGCCTGGCAGCCATAAGCTCATCATCGCTCCTGTCTGCCGCCACTGGAAGGGCGCGGACCTCATCTCCACCGTCTCGGGCCTTCAGCGCCGCCTTGGCGGCTGCCAGGGATTTTTCGAGGTTTTGCCGCGCCCGAACCGCTTGCTCCGCGACGTCCTGAGATCGCTCAAGCTCGTCAAGGAGTTGGACGACCTCTTGCGCAAGTTTCCGCCTTTCCGTCATCGGCTCAGCCCGCTCCGCGGCCCTCTGGGCAGCATACTGCATTTCCATGAGCTGCGCCTTGAGCCTGGTCACCACATCTTCCACCAAGACCAGGCCGGCCTTCGTCGCCAGGAGCTCCGCTTCTACCGAGCTCTCGCCCTCCACGGGGGGCAGGAATGTGGGTGCAGCATTCATTGCCAAGACCGGACGTGGTCGAGGGGACACCACCACACCTGCTGCCTTCAACCGACACCGCTCCGCCTCGGCCTCTGCTTCTTCCATACGCTGGCAGGCGATATTCGCTTCGCCTACCGGAACGGCGTCCAGGCGTTGCATGAGTCCCTCCCTTGTCAGGCCAGGGGTTGGATAGATCTTCACCTTTGGCGGGCCTCCCTCAGCAGAGCGTCGCGTTCTGATACCCACTTGTTGCTCCACCCACACTGGGCTGACGGATATCCTGCCCGCGGACGTCAGAGGGCCACACTGGATAGCGAAACGTCCGTCCAGCCCGACGGCGTGAGCACGCACACCCGCCAATCCCAGCCAAACAGCAGCATGCGCCGATCAGGCACCGGGGGCACTTCCCGATTCTGGGTTTTGAAGAGATCAGCGATCCCCCGACGGTCGATTGGCCAGCATCCGTGCGCTGTACGCCCCTCGATGCGCAGGGGCATAACCCATAATGAGGCCTTAGCGGTCTCCACCTTCACGGTCTCCGCGACCTCGTCGGACGCGTCCAACACCGCCACCGGCAGACAAGATGATGACCCCCCATGGAATGACTGTCTTTCCTTGCCTCGCGCGTCTGTCGGCCTCACCAGCCCGGCAACCTCCAGCGATCGCACTAGGAATCCCTCTCCTTCGGTCTCGGCCGGTGCGCTTTCGGCCGCCCTGGCTTCAACAGGAGGAGGCAGCGCCTCGACCGCCACCATGGCGCTGCGCACTACAGTCAAAGATGCTCATAGCGGTCAAAGGCAGAAGCAAAATGACAGAAAAAGATGCGAAAACACTTACGCGCTGGTTCCAGCTCTGTGCCCTTGTGTGCCCCGGGCGTTGGGTGTGGAAAGAGCTCCGTCTCCAGCCCGCCGACGCGGCTGGTGGTGGGCATGGCTGCTTTCCTTCGGCCTGCGGGGACTTTCCTCGGGGGGCCCCCACTGCGGCGCTGTCGCCAGCGACGGGCCCGATACCAGCATGACCTCCTCCTCGTCACTACCCGGGACGGGCCGGTACATCCTCCTTTTCTTCGAAGGCACCACGCCCTGGACGCACGCAGAACAGAGCTTTAGGGCCACTAAGTGCCCGACACTCTGCCCACGTCGGAAGAGAGAGGCTTTCCCGCGCCGGCGCCACGCGTTTCCTCGCATGCGCCTCCGTGCTTGCCCGTACTGAGCTCGCTGCGGTCGATTGCGGCGCCGGGCTTCCTTCACCCGACATCAGCGACAGGGCTGATGCCCCGCCGAACGCCGCCGATGATCTCCTTGGCAGCGAGCTTGCCGCCAGCGGTTGCGCCGAAGGCCCCTCGGCGGAGCCTGTGGCTTGCATGGTCTTCTTGGCCGCCTTCCATATCCGTTGCAAAACAATTGACGCGATCCGTCGAGGCCTCAAAGGCGCGCACCGCCAGGAATTTAATCAAACACCTTACGGGCTCTTACCTCGGATAGTTTATTCTTCACGAATCGTATGGGGTGAGGACTATTGTCCATAGGCAGCAGCATCCCCGCGATCCGCGCAACTTCGCGGGCCGGGAGTCCTGCATGGCGTCACAAACGGTTATGACGTGTCCCGACCTGAAATCAAACATAAGAGCGCGGCTTGTGCCTACCTTCATGGAAGTCCCGGTCCGGGTCTTCCCAACCTACCATGTCGCTGACGCATCTCACGCGGCGCCCTAGCGGACTGATCCGGTGCCGGATGAAACCGACGGCGACGTCGTAGCCCGTCAAGCCCTTCTTGGCGAGCCCCTTGATCTCATGTTCCGTGACTTGATCCTCCGGCAGGGTCTCGCTACGCTGGAAGATCAGAGTATCCTGAGCGGCCGAAGAGTATTCCAGGGTCGAGGCCCCGCGGTTCAGGTAGAACCACCGCCGGGCGCAACCATCAACATTCGTCCTCACCTCGTACTCCGGGTACGAATGGCTCCCCCGAGCTCGGCGCGCGGTCAAATAGAAGACCCTGCCATTGCTCACGCGGTGGCCGACGGGGTTCAACTCGAAGTAGTGCTGAAGGAGGCTCACCGTGGGCCGCACCCCGCAGTGCGCCTGACACAAGAACACAAAGATGGACAGATGGACATAGGATTGCGGGGACAAGTTCTCCTGCCGCAGCTCCGTGAAGGCAAAGAAATCCGTCAAAAACTACGATTCCGACGCACGGAACCCGCAAATGGCCGAACTCTCGAAGCATACCAACTCGTCGGGCTCAGGCCTTGGCTCCCGCTCTGCGCCTGGGAGCCTCCACGAGCCCGGCTTCACAAAGCCGTCCCTCTCGAGCTCCACCATCCTCTCCGTCGAAAGAACGCTGTCTCCGATGAACACCATGGCGGCGGGAAGCAAGAAAGCGGGGAGCGAGTTGGGGAGACGAAGACAGAGGCAAAGGGGATGATTCTACAGTAAGAGTTCCCCCGGCGATAGCACTGCCTTATAAAGAAAGACAACGGTCGAAGCGGAGATCGTGGGAGTCATGCCCAAGGGGGCGTAACTGCTCCACCTTTCCGTCAAATCAAATTCAATGCCCGGACTTCGGCTCCCAAGCCAAATCTTTCCGCACGACGCGTGATGAGGATTTTTTCTAAACCTCAGACCGACTCGCCACACGACCCGCTCGAGGCTCGGGGCTGGCTGTTCGTGATTAATAAGCGGCCCACCGTAAGATGGGCCTTGGGCTGATTCCGTACTGGCCCACCGCACATACATAGGGTCCAAAATGCCGCCCCTGGCCGCATTAAAGGAAGCGTCTAGCCCGCCAGGGCCTTCCCCGGGCTTGACCTGGTCAACCGCGCCCCCTGGGTCCTTGCCAAGGGACTGGCGCACCTCCCGGGCTATCCTTAGCCCGGGAGAGGGCCCCGCGGACAGTCCGTCTGTCCGTAGGCAGGTGGCGACAGCTGTCATGTCCCGCCACGCTTTTCCCGGCCTTGACCGGAAAGAACTGTGCATCCCCGGGAACCCGCAGCCCAGGGAGGAGCACGTGGGCAGCTCGGTTTTTCGTTTGCCCCCCTTTGGCAGGCAGCAAACGGTTGTTACACTACGCGACGCCCCCAACGGGCGGCGCGAGACTGGCTCGGCCCAATCAATGATATATTGGGGGATAAAGGGAAAGTGCTTTCTCCCTAAAGAGGTTTCCTCCCCTGTATCGGCATCAAGACAAACATGTGTCCTATACTAACCTGACCAGCTTCTCCCTACAGGCTCGAGACCAAACAGAGCCCCAGAATGAGACAAGAACATCGCCACTAAAGCAAAGACCGGCGCGAGGCCCGCCGCATCAGCTCCGGGCGACCCGCCGTGCCTATAAAAGGAAAGGCCCCGGATCCAGTTGGGGCGAAGTGATCCAGGCAACCACAAGTGAATCAAGCCACACGCATCCGAAGCTTCCTTAACAGTAGCCTTAGTCCCTAGTCACCACAATTGTAAGCTCGGGATCGGTGCCTCCAAGCCCGGTCTCGGCACCTCTTGTACTGTTTTCCACCGTATAATCAACAAGGCTGGAGTAGAGCTATTACCCGGTAGTGGGGGCTCGGACCAGGGTAAATCGCTCGTGTCTTCGTGGTTTGTATTTCTTTCTTCCTTCTTCTCCCCCCTTTCCTCCTCCTTCACTGTACAAGGGACCTGTACCTGGATCGCCAAGTCGCACCAGGCTTGGTCCGGGAAGACCGCGCGGCCTAAACCCCCGCAGGCTCGGCCGCCATCCGGGCTGCTGAGAAGGGTTGTCGTTGGGCCTCACACCAACTATAAATTCGTCTGCCGGTCCATGGACCCGCCGCTCTTCAGGAGCGCGATTCCCAGACACCGACACCATCCTATCTCCTATGTTAAGACAATAAAACTTAAGTTTGTGGACAATCTTGTGCCGTTTTACGGATGTGTTATGTTTGAAAGTTGTATGTTAATCATAAATTTGTTTCTTGGATTTTACATTGTAATATCCGACTAAATATTCGCTTTCGTTTTCGGTTATTATTCGACTCCGGTATGTATCCGTTTCATTAGTATTCGATTCTGATTTAGTATTCGATCTGTTTTGAGAATTCGAATCCAAGGTTAAAAAATATGGAAGGATATGGTAGAGATAATATCCATCCGTATCCGCTCTGTTTTCATCCCTAATCTACATCTTACGTGGTGATTAAAATTCTAACAAGTGGTGGCCATACGAAAGATCTAGGTGGAGGCACGAGGTTCACATCGCTATATGGCATCCGAAAAAAGCTTAGGGTAGCATGGTGTAATATGGCGGCAATGGACATTCGATCGGTGGTGCTAAACATTCAAGGTAGGTGGCTTGAAGTGTCCGTCAATACTAAACAATCCCTTCTCGGATATATTACTCCAATGTGTTTCGCACCTGCCCGCTTGGTAGTGTATATAAGTAGATAGATAGATAGATAGATACTAGTAGATAGATAGGTAGATGGATAGACAGATTTATGTTGATTATTTCTTACTCTTTCTTAAAATCGATTGTTCGCTAATTTGATTGTCCATTAAGCTGAGCTAAACTATATTTCATCACCAGTTTGTCACGTGGCACACTGAACCCGGCAAACTCTATGGTTTCTCCGATCGAGCCGAAAAAAGTATTTGGGCTTCACCAGATCAAAAACATCGTCAAGAGCGGAGCATCCATTTTCATCTCTAATATTCTGCACCCTGAAATTCTTTGATTGCAAAAACATACCAATTTTTACAACCAACGGTGTTTTGCATTGCATGTTTATCCCAATCTGTATGGTAACCGAGATTGTATTGATCGTCGTCACTACTAACTTGTAGCATTGTAGGCATCCATGTTCGTGCGTGTTTCACGATATCGTCTCCGTGTCCGTGCGTGTTTCACGGCGAGCCGTCATCCACGCCGTTTCCGCCCACAAGTGTACACATTTCCATCTTCGTCTCTGTCTCCGTTTCCGTTTGTTCTTCCCGCGGCTCTGCGAGGATGTACGTTTAACTAGAAGTGTAGACGCACCCATGGCGCGCCGTTCGCCAGCTCCCGTAGGCAAAAAATTAGGTAAAGAATAACCAACATTTATTCTGATGAGGTTCAAACCGACAGCCCACTAAAGCGTAGAGGATAAAATTTTAAGACTTTTTCAGTAAAAAGCCAACATATAAAGTGATGTTATTAAGCTATTGTTAATTTTTTTAAAATAATTTTTAAACTTTCAAATTAATTAGTTTTTAATACTTTTAAAAAATTTCAAAATGACTAAATATTTTTTAGGCTCATGCAAAAAAAATTCTTTCATTCCCATTATTCTTAATTCATTTTCACCGAAACTTATTTATCTCTATCGCCTAATTTTTTTAGGAGCCCTTATCATGAAACTATGGTTAACGTCTAAATCTTTTTATAAGCCCTTATCATGAAACTATGGTTAACGGTCCATATTTTGAAGTTCTTTTTAGTTTTTTTATTTTAATGCCTAAATAGTTTATTGACCCTTACCGTGGAATTGTGGTTCCATTTTGTAAAGGTTTGGTCTTAATTTTTTTAGTTGGCCAAAAAAAGCTAGAAGGAAAGGAAAGAATGTGTTATTTCTTAATTCATATGTAAAGATTTGGTTTTCAATGTTTTTTTTCTAATTGGCCCTGAAAAGGTTGAACGAAAGAAAAGAATGTGTTACTTCTTAATTCATTTCTCAACTAAACCTAGAATTCTTAGGATGACTCTTTTTTAAAAAATTTATGGACCCTTACCAGATATTATGACGCATTTGCTCCTTCCTAAAAATGTGAAAATGAAAAATAAACAATTGGCTAACTCCCTAATTATAAATTTTTGTCCAATTTCTTTTTTTCTCATCTTAAAAAAGGTGAAAAATGGCCTAAATATTTCTATTACCGCTATAGAATCGTGGCTCTATTTTGTAAAGCTTTGATCTTAAAAATCTTCTTTAGTTGGCCACAAAAGGCTAGAACGAAAGGAAAGAATGCATTATTTTTTAATTCATCTGTAAAGGTTTGGTTTTAAAATAAATTTTCTAATTGGCCATAAAAAGGTAGAACGAAAGAAAAGAAGGAGTTATTTCTAAATTCGTTTCTCAACTAAACCTAGAATTATTAGGAAGACTCAATATTTTTTATTCTTTATGGATTCTTACAAAATATTACGACGCATTTGCTCCGTCCTAAAAATCTAAAAATGAAAAGAAAGAAGTAATTGGCTAACTTCCCTACCATAATTTTTTATCCTTTTCTATTTTTTTTTCAAATCTTAAAATGTTGATCCATTTCTATTTTTTCGCATTCTAAAAAATATGAGAAATATAAGAAATGGGGAGAAGGTAAATAAAATAAACGCAGCAGCAGTGAGGTGAGGCGGCGCTGGGATTCGAACCCAGCTCCTGGGGCTACGCGATCGCACTGCTTACCATCTGAGCAACGCAGTGTGTTAGCGTTGTGCTAGGGGAAAAGCTATAGAAAATAGGAGACAAGAGAGGAAAGTGAAAAATCAAAAAAAGGACGCAGCGGTTGGGATTCGAACTGTGGGCTGCGACAAGAAAGCTTGTGTCAGCGACCAAGTGAGCAATCATTCCGCCTTGTTCATTTCTTTGCGAACAAAATCATTTTATATATAAAGCAAAAACGGACGATTGGATCTCGCCATCCACTACAGGAAACGAACTCTATGTGGGCGGCCAGAAAAATCAGTGTCGGCGGCCAGGAAGCCGCCGACCAACCAATTTCGGCGGCACAACCTAAACCGCCGACACAGTGAGAGTAATGTCGGCGGCCCAATTGAGTTTGCCGACAAAGGATCAGCCCCCTTCCGCCCCCAGGATGAAAATTCAAATTTGGAGCCCGCCCATTAGTCTATGTCGGCGTCCAAACCAAAGCCCCCGACATTGCCCCTTCCCCAGACGGCAGAATAATTGATTGAACGGGACAACGTTAAAGCGGTCCCACGCGTCAGTAAGGTGACGTCGCTGACATGCGGGGCCAGCAGCTTAGCTGCTAGGGAGCGACAAACACCCGCTGTGTCGGCGGCATATAAAAGGCCGCCAACATTGATAAAAAGAAAAATCAGGGGGCGCGGCGGGGCTCGAACCCACGACCTGTGGGGAGCCCGCGCCGCGCGCTGATAACCAGGTGACCAGAAGTTTTTATTCAACATATGATAGCTGCAAACTTTTATTAATATTCAGGATAGAATCAGTGTCGGCGGCCACGGCTTTGGCCGCCGACATGGATGGACCCAATGTCGGCGGCCAGAGATGTTGCCGCCGAGATATATGTGTCTATAACGGCAGCAAAAGCATTGGCCGCCGACACAGACCATCCCCCTCAAGCCCGCCTTCTATCCAGCCCTCCCCCGGGGCCCACGGGGTCTAGGTTAGGTGCCAAGTGGCTTCCTAGGTCATGCTATTGGCATGAGGCCTCATTGGCCCGGGGAGTGCCGTCTCGAGTCGAACTCTACGGCGAGTTCGTTTGGAACCGTAAGCCGATCGAGCCCGAAAG
Source organism: Raddia distichophylla (assembly GCA_005191435.1). Classification (NCBI taxonomy): domain Eukaryota; kingdom Viridiplantae; phylum Streptophyta; class Magnoliopsida; order Poales; family Poaceae; genus Raddia; species Raddia distichophylla. Next base: position 592,749 of record SPJY01017277.1, read on the forward strand.
CCGATACGACGTTATGGTTTGAAAGGAACTCGCCGTAGAGTTCGAGCCGAGACGGCACTCCCCGGGCCAATGAGGCCCCATGCCAATTACATGACCTACGAAGTCATTTGGCGCCTAGCATAGGCCCCGTGGGCCCGGGGGAGGGCCTGGGAGATGACGGGCTTGAGGGGGGAGGGCCCATGTCGGCGGCCAATGCTTTGGCCGCCGACATAGATGCACCCAATGTCGACGGCTAGAGATATGGCCCCCGACACTGATGTATCTATCACGGCGGCCAAAGCATTGGCCGCCGACACAGACCCTCCCCCCTGAAGCCCGCCTTCTCTCCGGCCCTCCCCTTGGGCCCACCAGGTCTACGGCGAGTTCCTTTGGAACTGTAAGCCGATCGAGCCCGAAAGCCGATACGACGTTAGGGTTCGAAAGGAACTCGCTGTAGAGCTCGAGCCGAGACGGCACTCCCCGGTCCAATGAGGCCTCATGCCAATAGCATGACCTAGGAAGCTACTTGGCACCTAGCCTAGACCCCGTGGGCCCGGGGAGGGCCGGAGAGATGGTGGGCTTGAGGGGGAGGGTCTGTGTCGGTGGCCAATGCTTCGGCCGTCGACACTGGTCTAGGAATGTCGGCGGCCGCTTATGTGGTCGCCGACACTGACCTTCTATGTCGGCGGCCACGTTCTTTGCCGCCGATACTGACCTATGGCACTGACGAGTGGTCCCCACAAATTATATAGCTGTTATGTTAAGCAGTGTCGGCGGCATTTTAAGCAGTGTCGCAGCCGCACTGAGCCACCGTCGTCACCGCACCGAGCCGTCGCCGCCACCGCCGTCTCCCCGCGCCACCGCCGCTGTGCCACCGCCGCCCCCACCGCTCCTTCCACCGCTGCCACCCGTCAGCACCCCAAACCGATGTAATCCCGACCTTTTTTTTTGTATGTGGTAGCTATGTCGTCGGTATTTTGTGTACCGACGACATTAGTGCTTATAATTAATTAAGAAATATGATAGTTAGACGTGCTTTTAGTTGATTAGTACTTGTTAATTAATTTGACGTCGTAGCATGTACGGAACCATAGTCAAACCCGTTCGGGGGCGCAACAAATTTTCATAAGGAACGCGGACGGTGATTCGTTGTGTTCCGTTTACGAAATATGTTGTGCTCTCGAGCTGTCCACGTTTTGGACAGCCCACGTTTTGCACAGGCCGGGATTTCGGCGGCGTAACCCTGTCGTCCTCCTAGGGCGTGTTTGGTTGCCTGCATGCAGCCCGGCCTGGCCCCTGCGAGCAACTCCACGCATGTTTGGTTGCCTGAAAGCACTGTGCTGGCCAGCTCCCGTTGATGCAAAAGCACTGTATAGGCCAGGCCGATCGTGAATGCTCGTGGGGTCGTTTCCCTTGAGCCTGGCTGGTGCAGTGCTTGCTAGGGCTCCGCGCGCAACGAGGTTGGCGGCGGGGAGACGAGGCGGATCCGCGGGCGAGGCGGCCGGATCCGCGGGCGACGAGGTCGGTGGCGGCCGAATCGACGTGCGGCGGCCTCGGCGACGACGATTTTGAGCACGACGAGGTCGGCGGCGGCCGGATTTGGGCGCGACGACCTCGACGGCGGCCGGATTTGGGCACGATGAGAACGGCAGCGGCATCTCCACGGCGAGCTCATGCAGGTAACCAAACGCTTGATGACCCTGGCCTGGCTCTTCGTGTGCAACCCAGCCAAACAACGCATCTTGCACGAGCTCAGCCAGGCCCCAACGAGCCTGCATGCCTTGGCCATGTTCGGTGTAGCTCGTACGGCAACCAAACACGCCCCTAGTGCATAACATAAGCGGTACGCCGTACCCGTCGTTGCACTGGGGGACTGCGGGGTTATGCTGCTGGAATTCCGACCTGTGCACCTCCCATGGCCACGACCACCATACTCATACCAACATTCATGGGTGGGTAAGCCCTCCTATTTAGCTAGACATGGACCGTTTTTATCGTGCGGTGGACCTATAGGTAGTAACATAATATATATGTTCATCTTCTTGGTGTAATCTGTTGACTTGCTGTAATTGTTCAATAAATGTATAGACCTAGAATTTAAAAACATGTATGACTGTACATATAGTGATTAAGCGATGGAAGATCCAAGGTCGATGTACGATGGATGGATGAGGTCTGGGCAGCACACAGACGAGTGGTTCGACAAGGCAGAAGAATTCGTCGAAGAAGCTTTTCGAAGATTCCCCAACCCTAACATAGCAAAAGTGTCTTGTCCTTGCGCGGTTTGCTCGAACATGGAGAAGAGGTCGAAGTGGGAAATTAGTGAGCACAACTGTAGGCATGACTTCAAGGCAAACTACTTTGTATGGGTATATCATGGAGAGAGGAAGCGTCCGGCGCCGGTGCCTATCCCTATGGATTTTGGGGAGGGTTACAACGAAGTTGAGGTTGACAGGTTGGACGAGCTAACGGATGATGTGGGTAGAGCTTTCGATCTCTCTCCTGAGGAAGAGTCTGAGCCATTTGCATAGAAATTCGAGAAACTTCTTGAGTCTTCCAAAGAGCCGCTCCATGAGCGAACCGATGTGGCCGTGCTGTCGGCGGTGTCGCGTCTAATTGCCGTTAAGACGAAATACAACCTCTCAGCCAATTGCTTCAATGACCTGTGTAAACTGTTGGACAGCCTACTTCCGGTTGGACACAAGATGACTCCAAATCTGTATGAGTAGAAGAAGCTTCTTAGCGTGTTAAGCATGCCGTGTGAGAGGATAGACTACTGTCCAAAGTTCTACATGATTTACCGGAAGACCGATTCTAGGCTGACTCATTGTAAGCATTGCGGCGAGTGTTGGTACGTGCTCGTTAAAGGACGAGATGGTGTAGACGGACAGACAACGGTTGCTCAGAAAACCTTCCGTTTCTTTCCCATCTCTCAACGCCTGCAACGTCTGTACATATCCAAGTCCACGGCTAGGCACATGAGGTGGCACAAAGACGGCAAACGTAGAAAGGAAGGCGTGGTGATTCATCCGTTAGATGCAGAAGCCTGGAGGCATTTTGACCAGCAACATCCTAAATTTGCAGCCGATCCCAGAAATGTGCGCATTGGTCTATCCACTGTTGGGTTCACACCATTCAATATGACCTCGCACCCGTACTCTTGCTGGCCAGTATTTGCCATCCCGTACAACCTTCCACCTCAACTTTGCCTGAAGAAAGAGTACATGTTTCTTTCTGTTATCATACCCGGGGCCCAAGTCTCCTGGAAAAAATTTGGACATCTTCATGCAACCACTTATATAAGAGCTGAGTGACCTATGGACCAAAGGGGTCTTGACACATGATAGCTATAAGGGCCAGAACTTTAGGATGCGAGCCGCCTACCTGTGGTCAATTCACGACTTTTCGGCCTATGGTATGTTTTTGGGGTGGAGCACGCATGGAACTTTGTCGTGCCCTAAATGCTTGCATAACACTGATGCATTCAAATTAAAAAAAGGGGGACAAGGCTTGTTGGTTCGACTGTCACCGTCGATTCTTCCGCTCAATCACCCATTTAGGAAGGAAAGAAAAGCGTTTCATAAAGGCAAGACTATTAGGGATGTGCTAGTAGAACCAGATGAAGAAGTAGAAGGAAATGAACAGGAAGAGCAAGGAGAAGAGGGAGAAACCGAATAGGACAATGAGGAAAAGGAGGAGGAAGAGGAGGAGGAAGAGGAAGAGGAAGATGAAGCCGAAGATTTTTGAGGCATTCAATATCTGGTTTTGTATATTTATATCTGTCATTTACTTTAATATCTGGTTTTATACATTTATATCTTTAACTAAGAGTCTAATACATTTATATTTTTAACATTTGCAGGATGACAGGTCCTATGACGAAGGCTTTGGAGAAGGTGCGGGCGGGGCGGAAGAAAATCTTCGGGAGGAGGGCACGAGGAGTCGACAGCAGGAGCCTACCGAGGTGGCGGCCGCCGACCCACAGCAGGAGGAGCTTGTCGAGGTGCCCGCCACCGACCCATAGCAGGAGGAGCTTGTCGAGGTGTCGGCCACCACCTCACAGCAGGAGGGTGCGGAGGTGCCCAGAGCAGGTACTAGCCGGAGGAGGCCCCTCGTTTTGGTGCCCGATGACGACAATGCGGGTTTGCCAGAGGACTAAGAGGATGATACAAGCTTAGAGGGGAGTGGGTTGGAGGAGTCGGGTTCAGAGACCGACAAGGAGCTGGACTGGCGGGCGTTGCTGAAGGAGGAGGAGGAGGAGGAGGAGGAGGAGGAGGGGGCGACTAGGAGGTGGCCGAGGATGAGTGGGAGGCTCTCGACTCTGGAGCGGAGTCCTCTAGCTCCAAGAGATTTCGGGGGCGCAACAAATTGTCAAAAGCCCCCAATTCACTAGATGAAAGGACCATCGTACACATTACAATGGGAGAGAGGTATATGTGTTAACCACAAATCTTTTCATTTCGATGTATTTCATTTCGAAGCATTTCATTTCAATGTATTATATATGTAGTGGGCTGGTTTGCGAAAATAAGGGGGCTACGCCTGAGCCGGGAAAACAACTCGGTGTGCTTATCAGGTCGCTCTACCCCGGGCGAGTTGGCGAGAGCGGGAATAAACGCCCCACGCTAAGTTGGGCCGACTACGAGCTCATGGGGTACCAGGATGGAGGAACTGTCGCCGAGGCAGTCGTCGACGAGTTCTAGGTAAAATGTCAAATCTCATTTAGTGCTGTCATGTTCCGTGTTTATACCTTTACGCATGCATGCATTTATTTAATCATATGTCTCTTTTGTTTCAGACGAGATACCGGCTTCCCCCTGGCGACGACTACGCCCGGGCTCGGGTAGTCATCGACAGGATGGCTACCAAGCTCGTGAAGGAGGCCCTCAGGCTTGCCCGTGTAGATGCGGTGATGAAGTACTACCACAAGAGGGGCAGAAAAATGACTAGAAAAGCAGCAGGTCGGGAGTACCTCGACGCAGCCCAGTACCTCCCATGGCTTCCAGACTGGATGGACATGTGTACACGTGCTTGGAGGGACCTGTGTAGCATGTAAGCGTCCTAGGAGTGGATCGACATGTCTAAGAGAAACAGGGAAAATAGGGACGCCGGCGCAGATTTGTGCAACATCTACATGGGAGGCCTCGGCATGAGTCACGTGGCACGAGACCTAGTAAGCACACTTATTTTTTATCCCCTAGAATCAATTACATTTCATAACTATATCTAATTAGGTTATTATTTAATTTCACGCAGAAGTAATAGACAGGGGTTGAACCCTCGGGATTCGCGGTTTGGAGGGTTGCACACACGCCCCGTGTGAGGCCAAATGGGATCCAGCCACCGATGCCGGCACCTGTTCAGGAGTTGATTGTAAGTGCTTAAAACTTGTTATTTCAATTCTTTAGACAACCATCGTTCTCGAATAAATATCACACATCTCAACTGTTCGCAGGATACATACACTGGGCCTTGAGGGAGAAGCACGGGGAAAAGGTTGACCCCGAGGAGATGCCGGTTGACCCCGTGCTCCTGTACGACCAGTTTGGTGGGCGAGCTCACGGCAGGTACGGCGGTATGAACGCCGTCGTGCCGCCCGACGCGTACAAGCCAGAGGTCAGGAGACGTCAACGACAGGCCTCCGCAGCTCAGAACAAGCACATTGCTGAATTGGAAGAACAAAACCGACAGCTTCGAGAGGAGAAGGTGCAGCGAGATGCGGAGCAAGAGCAGGAGCGAAGGGAGCGAGAGGAGGAGCGAAGGGGACGGCATGCGGCCATGGAAAATCTGAAGGCCGTCCAAGAACAGAACTTGCTCCTCCTGCGGCTGTACCAACAGGTATTTACATATGCATTGCTCACAAATTTGTCCTTCCAGCTAAGTTCATTTGCTATCCTCTCCTATTGATCAGTATGGGTTCCAGCAGGCGGGGATCGGCACCTCCAGCCAGCCGTAGATGCCTACGGTGATGACGCAGACGCAGGGGGCCCCAGCCACACAGTTTGCCCCTACTTTTGCTCCTGCTTTCGTGCCACCACCACAATTCTCGATGGCATACTTTCCTCCTACACCGAAGCCTTCACCGGGGATAAATTGGCAACCATGTCGTTTGATCCATGTCATTTTGTCTAATTTTGTATCCACATATAATGCATTGCCTCTAATTTTGCAACCATGTCATTTCATCCAAATAATGCAATGACTCTAATTATACAAATATGACATTTCATCTTCTTTTGTAGGCGTCCGGCTCGGGTACGGCTGCGCCGGTGGTGATTGCTTTGCAGGGGGATGTTGATAGTGGCACGGGGTCTACGCTCGAGCAATTTGTCACCAACATCCTCAATCCTGACCCCGATTACGACTTGAGTGGCGGCGGTCCGCACGAGATGTAGTTAGTGTCTTAATTCCGTTTTTTGCATACTTTCTATCTATTCGAACTATGTGCCTTGTATGTGGACTTTGTTTGTGCACTAGTGACAACATATGACTTGTAAATATGTGTGGATCAATGATTTCGTGTTTTGCGATGATGTGGTTGTATTTATCGATGATTTAGTGTTTTGCGATGATGTGGTTGTATTTGGGCTCGAAATCGTGGTGGCGAGGTTCTAAATATGTGTGGATGTGAATGTGTGAATTGGAAATTGAATATATGCTGGGAATTGGGTTATTTTGCAGGTTGAATTTGAGGGTTTTTATAAATTGGCAGCAATATTTGATGCTGCCAATATAACAGTGTGGGCGGCCATATCTGAGCTGCCGACACATACTAAGGGCAATGTCGGCGGCCTAAATGTATGCCGCCAACACAGACCCAGTCTAAGTAGAGGGCCCAACTAAATGCCGCCGACACAGACCCTGTCTATGTAGACGGCCGAACAAAATGCCGCTGACTTAGGTTTGTGCAAGAGGGAGCTCACTAGGAAGGAGCTATGTCAGCGGCCTTTCAGTTGGCCGCCGATATTGCTTTAGACACATGTCGCCTTCTCGCTCATGACATGGACCCCATAAGTCAGAGCACCGTGATAGGATCGGACCGTTTGCCAAAGCCTATGTCGGCGACTATAAAGGCCACCGACATAGACCAACCGCACGGGTGACCTGCCAGTTTTGTCGGCGGGGCCGCCGACAAAATGCAGCTGTGTCGACCAAGCAGGGTTGGCTAGACGCCGACAAAGTTCAATGTCGGCGATATTTTGACCTGTGTCGGGGGCTTTAGCCGCTGACACAGCTACAGATTCCTGTAGCGATCGCTGGCGATCGGACGGCCGCGAAGCGACGAGGCGATGTGGACAGCCTCAGCCCGCAGGAGCGAATGTACAGTGCCGGCATGTCTAGCGCTTTGTATTATAAGAGTAATTTGTTGTGCTGCCTCCTGGTCCAAAGAAGTGGTCCCACCTTGCCTCATAGAAACACCGGTGCTCGCGCCATCTTCACCCGAAACCTTAGGTGGAATTGTGCAAATCCAGGTAGGTGCAGTAAAACATGAAATCTTATGGTTGTCATCTCTTCCCTCCGTTTTTATACTAGTCCTCAGATCTGTGGCTTGTACACGTATATTATAGAATTGGATCATACCCATTATCATTAAATTCAATTATTGCATCAGAGAGCCGTGCCTTTGTCTCTTCTACGTCACCAAAAACTATCATATCAATGTTGCATTAGCAAAAACTGCTTACAAAGTAGGGTTTGACTGGTCAAGAAGGGAGCAATTCAGCATGGTTTTAAAAGGTCAGGGACCAGTTTCAAGCGTTTTTGTACCTTAGAAACATTTTGGCTCAAACGTAAAAGTTTGGGGATGAAGTTGGCACTTTTTCCAAAACAAAACTAATCTTCCTTCAATAATTTGGTGATATTTTGATAAAGAAAAAAGTATATATTACACCATGAACTATGACCATTCGTCTACATACCCCCTAATGGCGGTTTGAGAGTGGTTTTTCTAATATGGTCGGTGAGGTGGCGGTCTACTCAAAAACATATTAAAAATAAAATAAAAGATGGTGTAACCCGTATGTCATCCCCTCTCTCCCTCTTCTCTCCCTCTCCCACGTCTCTCGCTCCTGTAGGGTGGTGGCGCGGCCGGGCGAGGCTGAGGGAGAGGATGTGCCGGTGTAGGGAGGGGCGGCGGCACGTCGAAGGGTGTCGTGGGGAGAGAAGTGAGAGAGAATTGAGAGAGAGACCAGGGAGAGAGATGAGATGGAGGAGAGAGAAGAGAGGATAACAGCCGGGACCATTGCATTTTAATTTTATTTGTATGTATTTTTTTGACTAAATTGTCACCTCACCCACCACGTGGGAAAAACACATTCAAAACCATTGCGGGGTGTTATTTGCATCTTTTTCCTGGTTTTAGGGGGCGGAATATCTGTTTTTGTAGTTCATGGGTATTTAGACGAAAGATTATAGTTCAGTTATAGACTTCCATTTGATAAATATCAAAATTTACAGGTCCACATTCGCGCTAGCATGGTGTTGACGAGGTGCCACGTGGGCAGAAATCGAACAAGGTGACCTCCATATCAGCGAAAACACCCACAAAAATGGTTTTGACTGGTCAAAAAAACAAAATGATATTGTTTCAAAACCACAGGGACCGATCACACCCGGTTTTGTACCTTATGGGACCAAACTGGTGCTGCGACGAAAGTTCAGGGGACAATTGATACTTTTTTATTTTAACAAAATGAATGCTTATAGTAGGATCTCACATTAGTTAAAACTAAGGTAGTTTCAGCTAAGGAGGTTATTTGTTCCGTATGAACGGTTGAAGGATATGTTTACCCTGATTTGGAGTTGAAGGGGAAAAATAGATTTGGTCAATAGTTGAAGGTGCAAAATAGATTTTTTTTCCTGGTAAGAAACAAGCACGTAGTCCTTTCATAAAACACAAATTGAGTTTCAATACATTAAAACCATGCATTTGATTTGATATCAAATGATTGAGACTTATTTAACTCTTGTCAATTTTCTAGGCCATAATCAGACACGTGCAGAGAACATATAAAAGATCGAATCAAAGCATTTAGGTATATGAGAAAAACAACTGACAGTTAAATAAGTCTCAGTCGCCGATCCTATAAAACCATTACCTTCATAAGTTTGACACTAATATTTTGATAAAAATTCTACATATCTAATTGTTTGTATCAACATCTCCATATAGTTCCCAAATATGTTGAACTAGGTCTCTCTTCAATCGGTGATGGTTCGATCTATCACGAATAGAAGTATAATATTTCCTCCGTTCTTTTTTGTTAGACATTTTTGACTTTTGCACTCACATTTGACCATTCGTCTTATATATTAAAAAAAGGTAAATATCATTTATTTTGTTGTGATTTTTTATTATTACAGATATTTTAAGCATGACTTTTTTTTTTGCATTTTTTACATTAAATTTCTAAATAGGAGGAATGGTTGTCCAAAAATCAAAAACGTGAAAAAAAAACCCGGAGGGAGTATCAACGAAGATAACCACAATGCTTTATATGGCCGATGCAAATCTAAGTGCTTGTCACAAAGCAGATGCACGCATGTGCCCTAGCTAGCCTCCCTTAAGCTCACGAATTGGATGGGGATTAGATATTTAAATCGGTCAGGAAATGTGCCATTGTAGATGCAGGTGACATAGATGAGCTTCTTCTCCCGAGGGTCCTTCTCCATGGCGTTCAGCGCCGTCGCATATCTGCATTCTGGAGGAGAGGAGGGACAAAAACAAAGGGCTCGGTTTCCTTCATGGCGCTGCTCTCCCCGTTTTCCCCACCGCCGCAGCGCCCTGCAGACTCGGCTCGGCCGCATATCAAGGGGCGAGCATGGGAAGCCATGTGGCCGCGCCATGTTCAGCAAGGCCGAGAGTTGGCGCGGCGACGGGTTCGGCCGGGGAAGTTGCTGCAGCTCGATTTTCTTCAGCTCGCGTAGCGGCTTTGGGAAGAGAAGGTAGAAATCTGAAGCATGGTTAGAGCAGTCGTCGAAGATAACGGGCGAAGATAACAGGCCACGAGCTTCGGGAAGCACCTGAAATTAAGCATCAGGGTTGTCCTACATAGTAAAGAAAGAGGTTTGCTATAGTGTTTGCGAGATATCACAGATAAAAGAAAGGTACACCGTTGATCACCGAAGGGTATCCACGGAAGTGGAAATTTTATAACCGGTGGCAGTTAGGTAATTCTTAAGGATTAGTGAAGTAATCGTCTATCTCTCCCACGCAATCCATCTCGAAACACTAATCCCTACCATGGGGAAGGTCACTGACGCCCGTCCTTGCCGGGGAGCTCGCCGCCATGGAGCTCGTTGCCGACCACCGCTCCACCATTGAGTTCGCCGCCGACCGACGCCCCCACCAGGGAGCCCACCGCCGACGCCTGCCCCTACCATGGAGCTCACTGTTGCCTACCTGTGCGGCCATGTCCTCGTCGGAGCCGACGTCTCGTTGTCGTCCTCCACCAACGACACTAGCCAGAGAGCTATGTGCCTATATCTTAGAAGCTTGATTCAGTGGTGGTACGTGTTGGGGCAGCAGAGAGCTTGATTCACGATGTAATTTCACTCTGCAGTGGTGTACCAACAAACGTGTTGTAAAGATTCAACAACTCTACAGTGCTCTTGTACTTGTCAATGCCAAAATTATTGACCCTTTCTCATGTTTGGAATGGTGGATACTGTGGATCAAGTTTGAACCCATCAGATACAGAGGAAAAAGATCTAAAAATTACCCCTTTCTTTGATCATGTATTCATGTGTTTCTCAAACATCTATGTAAAAAATTGATTGGTCTGGAGCCATCTATAGTGCTTTGAAATGTCTTGATACACTTTAGCTCCTAACTTGCATTTAAAGTGTGCCAGATGCACTTCCATCGGTTCTTAATGCAACACTTGAATCTAGACTTGAGTGAATCTTGTATATGTATAGCACCTGGAGAATTTGAGCTAATGCCGTTGGATACATATTTTGTATAAACCTGTATGTTTCATTGTGTGTGAAATATAGAACTCAAGTGCTTTATTTTGTGAAATCATCCAGCTAGTGCAAGCATGTAAATTTCAGATATGCATCTAATGAACGTACACAAAATTTAGAAGCCTTTAGAGAACATCAACTTCATTCAACAATCTGATAATTTCTGAAATGGTGACCAATTTCGTAGGTTGCTGCACTTCAACTGGTGTTGAAGGGCAATTTTCATGGAAATATATGAAAGAGTGAAAAAAATCACAATTCAAGCAATGGCCATGCCATCACCCTCCTCTTCCTCATCCCTCCTCTCCAAACAATGGCCATACCACTCCATTTGCCATTACGTCGCCACTGCTCCTCCTCGCTCGTCGCGCACCACCTCGATCGTCGTTCGTGCTTTGTTGCTCGCGCACGTCACCTATCAATGGCTCCTCTTTTGCTTTGTTTTCGTGTTCCGCCACCCATCCCACCGAACGTGCGCTCGCGTACACCTTCGTCGTCGTCGTCCACTCGTGCCTGCCTCAATGATCGTCGTCGCCTACCCGTCGCTGCTCGCGCACCACTCGTCAAGCATCTCTCTCTGCCACCACCGTTGATCACGCACATGTGCCCATCTACGCTCGTCGTGTCGCTGATTGTCCTACATCTCTCTCTCTACTCCTCGTAGTGTCATCGCTCATCGTCATTGCTCGCGCACCGCTGCTTATCACACCATCGTTCGCTGCTGCCGCAGCACCACGAGACGAGGATCTTGGCAAGAGATGAGGGAGAAAAGGAGGGAAAAAGAAAGAAAGAAGAAAGAAGGCAAGAGAGAGGCTAACGAGTGGGTATGGGTGTCAGGGAAATAGGGAAAAGAGAAAGAATAGGGGCATGTCGGCCATTTTATCCATAAAATTGAGGGAAATTACACGCAAATGGGAAAATAGGTGAAAAAGAGCTAAAATGTCATGGCATGGAGAAGTTCGAGTCCTTAGCATCACCAATCTAAGCCCAACTTATATCAACTCAATACTATTTAACCACTATTAATCTATATTTTCATCTCGCTAAATACTAGCACGGTCAGTTATGCCCCATTGGTCATTTGTGAAAAGACCATCCAACTTAAACTTAGGCACTTTTCTCTTTAGTTTATTTTATTTGACTTAAACTTAAATTTTAAGAGCTTTTTATGGTATTCTTGAGGTGTGGTCTATTTCATTGAACTAGTGTTTTAGGGTTTTTAGACAAGTCTTTGATATGAAAAAAGCGGATTCAAAAAACCATACTCCCTCCATTCTTTTTTTTTTTGACGCCTTTAACTTTTGGACACGCCGTCTACCATTCGTCTTATTTAAAAAAATATCAACATCATTTATTTTGTTGTGATATATTTTTATTAATAAAGGTACATTAAGCATGATTTATTTTCTTACATGTTTGCACTAAAATTTGAATAAAACAAATGGTCAAAGGCGTGTCTAAAAATCAAATGCGTAAAAAAAAGGAGGGAGTACTATTTTTAATTTAAGTAAAGATAAATAAATACTAAGTTAGATAAGCTTACAAAACTTTTTTTTTGTCTCCGAGCACCTACCTAAGGGCATTCCTAGTGCTATGCATATACGGCCCCTACCATATTACCGTAGTTGTAGGTAGGGGTGGAAACAAGCCGAGTTCGAGCGAGCTCGCTTTGGCTCCTTCGTGGGTCGTGAAACATCCGAGCTCGAAAAGAGGCTCGGCTCGTGTTCGTGAAATGTTGCAAGCTAGAAACTCAACTCGGCTTGGGCTTGGGAACGGCTCGAGCTAGCTCATGAGCGCTCGCGAGCTTTTATATATAAGACGAGGGGAGGGGGCGGCGCGGGCAGGAGCAGGGGGAGGCGGCGGGGCATGGGAGAAGCAGGCGGCGGTGGCATGAGCTTTTACAAATTCTCCAAAAACCAGTGACGTGCCACCCCGCCAGGTCCCCGGCTTACCCCGAAACATCGATTGGGAGAGAGGAGTAGGAGATTACCTGCAGGCTGCAGGGAGACGTCGTCGTTGCCGTCGCCGTTGGGAATAGATGCTGCCATCACCGCCGCCACACGCCACCCTCCAGATCTGGAAGCCGCCGCCACACGCCCTCCCTCCAGATCCGTCGCCCTACGCCCTCCCTTTAGATCCGTCACCGCCGTCGCCACGATGCCTTCGTGCCGTCGCCGCCACCGCATGCCTTAGCGGTGCCGCTGCCGTCGACTCGGACTACGGGGGAGATGTGGGGGGCGAGAGAGTCAGAGAGAGGGAGAGAGATAAAGGGTGAGGGGAGAGAGTTGCGGGCTTGCAGCCTCGCCGGAGAGACATGGGCAGCGAGAGAGTCGGTGAGAGAGAGACAGAGGGTGAGGGGAGGGAGCCGTGAGAGAGACGTGGGGTTGGGGGCGAGATAGTCGCGGAGAGAGAAAGATAAAGACAAAGGGTGAGGGAGCGGGTTGGGGAGTGGGGAGGGAGCAAGAGAGACTAAGGGGGTGGGAGCAAGAAGGGTTGGGGTGTTTGATTTACATCCAACGGTAGGGCATCGGGCTACAGTATTAACCGAGATACGAGCGAGCCAGGCCAGGCTCGTGCTCGTGCTCGTTTTTTGACCGAGCTAAAAAATGTGTTCGGCTCGTGCTCATTTGTAAACGAGCCGATCCTGAGCCCGAGCTTTTTTCGAGCCGAGCCCGAGCTGCTCACGAGCCACGAGCTAAAGTTCCAGCCCTAGTTGTAGGTAGGGAATAAAATATAAGAAAGAAAAATGTAGAAATAGATAGGTTAATAATGGAAACATGGATGAATGGTGATGGGACAGGGGATATATTTAGGTTGTATTGGGAGTGTGCTAAGCACCGCGCCACCGCCTCAGTCCTCCGGCTCGGCCACCGTCGCCGTCGCCACCAGGCACCAGCCCACCACCACCACCTTCCTCGAACCGCAGGTCTGCGCGACCGCTGGGGAAATGGCGCAACCGCATTGCCCTTGCAGGAAACATAGGAGGATGGAGGCCGATGTGGCAGAGGCGGACACGCTGGTCCCCCTGCCATCAGATGCCCTCGACGCCATCCGCACCTCCGTGCTCTCCCGCACCTAGCACCAGCCCACCACCACCACCACAACAAATATTAGATATTATTTCATAGCAATATCATAATGCAACAAAATAAAATTCGTGTCAAAATTTTATTGCAACAATAAATAAATCATATAGAAAAACAAGCACATAGATCATAGGATTTGAACCCACATACTCTTGACTTAAAGTAATCTCACCTAACCAGCTTACCTTGCTGGACTACTTGTCTTAAATATAGCATGTTTTCATTTTGACCTTGTTTCGTGAATATATTGCAATGAAATAACTATTTCAATAGACCGGAGTAGCAAAACGAGCAGACTTATTTTGCCGGTTGTTCTTGAAAAAGATAATGCTCAAGTTGTGGTTTGTGTATGAGCTGCATCGTCGCTTAGTCCTATATATCCAATAATAGATGGATGGTTGACAAAAGGCACACAAAAGGCGAGCATCAGGCGTCGGACGTTCGATCCGTCAGACCGATGATGTAATCACTGAAAACTAAGAAATGCCTGCTGAAACTTGGAAAATAACATATGAAACTTGACACGCTGATGATGAAACTCGACAGTTCGGAAAGTTTAACAGGAAAAAACCCAAATTTCAGTAGTACAAGCTCCAACTTTCAATGGGTAAAAATGAAGTTTTCATAGGCGAAATCAAATTTTCGATGGTCAAATATTCCAAGTTTTAATAGGGGAAGTTCAAGTTTCACTAGGCAAAATTTTGAAGTTTCAAAAGGCGAAATCCAAAGTTACAGGAAGCAAAAATCCAAAAAGTTTCGATGGCAAAAAAGTCCAAGTTTCAGCTATGAAATCCAAAGTTTCATGGGTATAAATTCCAAGTTTCGAGAGGCAAAATCCAAGTTTTGTACATACTTGGTTCAAGTTTCATCGCAAAATGAGGATTCCTTGTCCCTAGAGTTCTTCTTCCTCAAATCCAGCAAGCTTCAGCATGGTGCTCGTCAGATCGAGTCGCCAAAAATCACAAAAAAGCTTGATAGAGGTGAAAAAGAGAAGGAGAGCAGGAGGTGGGATAGAAGGAGCTTGCCGAAAGAAAAAAAAAGGAGGCGCAACGGTGCAGTGCAGCTGTGGCTGGCACCCCGGCAAGTCCCCGCAACAAGCAAGTGGTGGCCATCGAGCCGATAAGTTATTGTCGCCAAAATCGCCGGCGCCACGCGTACTAATCGCTACTCCCTCCGTCACAAAAAGAATGTCATTCTAGCATTCAAACTAAGAGAATAATACTCAAGCCAAACGATGCATGTACCCCTAGGTGGTTGGATTAAACTTGGTTGGTTGGGAAAAATAATCCTAATAAATGTGCATAAAAAGAGGAGCACATGCATGAGCCTAACAAAAAGTACTTCATGTTCGATTAATAGAGTGGGATCCAAAGTATATGATGACATTTTTTTTGTGACAAAATTTGAAAGTTAAAATGACATTATTTTTGGGACGGCGGGAGTAGAGGCGAGAGTAGAACGCTTTCAGCGAGATGTCCACCGTGAAAAGGAGAGACGAAAAGGCACGCCTCCATCTGTAGGACCCACCATGTGGGCTGCCTCCCCCATGAGTGCGGTGAACGTGTGGCGCGCTGGCGCTCTCGCGCTGCGCACATTCGATCGCTCCAGAAGGCCGGGCATAGGGGTGGAAACGAGCCGAGGCTGGCTTGGTTGAGCTCGGTCAAAAATGAGCCGAGCCAGGCTCGGCTCGCCATTTTTTGCGAACCCCAAAAGTGGGCTTGGCTTGAGCCTGGTAACACCTTTGAGCCGAGCCACGAGCTAAAGGCGTTTTCGCATTTAAAAGCTGTCAAAGAGCCGAGCCGAGCCAGACTAGGCTCAGTCAGAAACGAACCGGCTCGGCTCGCTATTTTACCGTGGGCTCGGCTCGATCTAGCACTTCCGAGCCGAGCCAAGCCGTGAGCTATTTTTCCAGCCCAAGTTGCCTGGTTGGGAAAAATAATCCTAATAAATGTGCATGAAAAGAGGAGCACATGCATGAGCCTAACAAAAAGTACTTCATGTTTGATTAATAGAGTGGGATCCACAGTATAGGATGACATTCTTTTTGTGACAAAATTTGAAAGTTAAAATGACATTATTTTTGGGACGGCGGGAGTAGAGGCGAGAGTAGAACGCTATCAGCGAGATGTCCACCTTGAAAACGAGACACGAAAAGGCACACCTCCATCTGTAGGACCCACCGTGTGGGCTGCCTCCCCCATGAGTGCTGTGAACGCGTGGCGCGCTGGCGCTCTCGCGCGGCGCACATCCGATCGCTCCAGATGGCCGGGCATAGGGGTGGAAACGAGCCGGGTGGCTTGGTTGAGCTCGGTCAAAAATGAGCCGAGCCAGACTCGGCTCGCCATTTTTTGCGAACCCCAAAAGTGGGCTTGGCTTGAGCCTGGTAACACCTCTGAGCCGAGCCACGAGCTAAAGGCGTTTTTGCATTAAAAAGCTGTCAAAGAGCCGAGCCGAGCCAGAACGAGCCAGCTAGGCTCGCTATTTTACCGTGGGCTCGTCTCGATCTAGCACTTCCGAGCCGAGCCGAGCCGCGAGCTATTTTTCCGGCCCTAGCCGGGCGCAAGCGTTTTTTGACAAACAGACAAAAGCATTCTCCCAAATGTCCACGCACAAACAAAACGTACGTTTCCAACAGAAAACAAACGTGAATCTCCACTATACAGATACTGTTCCATGCAATCCTCGTGCGGAGATCAGTGATATGGATCCTACGTTATTCGTTTCTCCGATTAATTTTTGTGGCGAGGAGATTACATGATGGAATTTCAGAGTTGGGGAACCGCTACCCGGAACCTCGTCTATTTAAACCACATTAGTAGCATGCCAATGTGATCACACAATACAACCACATATCCCCAGCGCTGCCCCACACAGTCACACACGTGCTATTTTCTACCACCGCCTTCCAATAATGGCGTCGACAACGGGCGCCTTCTTCCTCTCCGCTGTGCTCATCGCAACCTTGCTCCTCCGCCATCCATCGCCGCCGCTGTCCGAGGAGGTACAGGCTCCCGCCGGGGCCCAAGCCGTGGCCGATCATCGGCAACCTCAACCTCATCGGCGCGCTGCCGCACCGCTCCGTCCACGAGCTCTCCCGGCGCTACGGCTCGCTCATGCAGCTCCGCCTCGGCTCCTTCCCCGTCGTGGTGGGCTCGTCGGTGGACATGGCCAGGTTCTTCCTCAAGACCCACGACGCGGTGTTCGCCGACCGGCCCAAGACCACCGCCGGCAAGCACACAACCTACAACTACTCCGACATCCTGTGGGCTCCCTACGGCACGTACTGGCGCCAGGCGCGCAAGATGTGCATCACCGAGCTCTTCTCGGCGAAGCGGCTCGAGTCGTACGAGTACATCCGCGACGAGGAGGTGCGCGCGCTGCTGCGCGACCTGGGGAAGACTGCCGGCCGCGCCGTGATGCTCAGGGGCTACCTGATGACGGCGACCTTGGGCGTGATCTCGCGGATGGTGCTGGGAAAGAAGTACGTGACGGAGGAGGAGGAAGCCGTGGAGGGGAGCTCGGTGACGACGCCGGAGGAGTTCAGGAGGACGATGGAAGAGCTGTTTGTGCTCAATGGCGTGCTCAACGTCGGCGATTTCATCCCGTGGCTCGACTGGCTGGACCTGCAGGGGTACATTCGGAGGATGAAGAATATGAGCAGGACGTTGGATCGGTTCATGGAGCACGTCCTGGATGAGCACAACAAGCGCCGACGGCTCGAGGGGGAGAGGTTCGTGGCGAAGGACATGGTGGACGTGCTGCTGCAACTCGCGGATGACCCCAGCCTCGAGGTT
>SPJY01017277.1:611925-635083 GCA_005191435.1 Raddia distichophylla
CACCGATCTAGTTCATAAACTTTGGCATATATTTGACCCATTTTAATTTATAAACTTCAAAACCTGGTTAAGTCAGTTCTCCAATTGTTAAGCCAGATACAAATAACCATTTGACTGAGTCCATACTGGTTTTACCGATCAAAGGTGGTTTGACGAAACCAAACAAAACGTATATTTAAGTTACTAAGTACAGAAATAGTTTCTATATTATTACCTTGTTGTATTAATTTTAACCATTTTTAGCATTTTTATTAATCATAAAAATAGCACAAACACTAAACAATTGTGTAAAGTTTAAAAGCTTTATGTGAAAAAACTATGAGGTAGGTATATATGCAACTCAAATATAAAGTTAAATTTGCATTTTGTGAAAAAAAATTTATATATAACGTACTACACATAACAATCAATGTTCAAAGCTGACAATGACTCCGTCAAGGAACTTTTAATAATTTGACAAATGGTTTAGAATGATTTTGGAGTTCACTAACTAAAATGAACGAAATGCTATGGTTCAGAGATAAAAAATAATAATCTTTTTCCATAATTAATATATACGACACTCATAATTCACAAGTATAACACTTTACTTTAGAACTTGAGATGGATGGCCATGTTTTTTTTAAGGGATTGGATACACTATGGGCACCTAAGATCAGACCATATCTATGTACTTATGTACGCATACACTACTACAAAACACATGGTCACTACTAGATTAGAATTAATTGTACTGTAACCAGCAATGATAACTCAGGGTTATCCTATCGGAATTTCTACGGATCAAGCGTCAGGCCCAATCAGACACCCATTTACACTGCATAGCCCTACATCTAAAGTTCCCAACCACACACTCCTCATCTACACTACACAGCGCTGCATCTAAAGCTTTCAACCACACACTCATCTTATCTTCTCTCTCTCTCTCTCTCTCTCTCTCTCTGATCTCCTCCCTTGATCCACTTCCTACCCGGTAAGCATCATAGGAGCTCGCCAGATTTGAGGAAGAAGAATGTTGTCGATGCGAAGAATCGAGCCCCTCATAAAGCCTATTTGGTTGATTATGGAGAACCGGACCCTTCTTCAGAGAGACTTTGCATTCGGGATGACAACCGAGTAATACATGATACAGATAGTTTTTTATCCTCGTCCGAGCCCCTCGCGGAGGAGGTAATTAATAGACCTACATATAGCCTTCTTAACAATGTTGATGACAAATTAAGTATAAGAAAGATCATGATCCGAGCTCTAGGAGAGGCATTGGGATATTGAGACCAAGCTATGGGGCTATGAGATGATGATATTTCTGGGAAACGGGTAGGCTACACGAGCACAAAAACAAATTTTTCTACCACGAATCACCCAGGAGCACCACCCAGCACCGCGTAGAGAAAGTAGACGTACTTGCCCAGATCACCACCGAGTGCTTCCCTATACTCGCCGAGTGGTTGCTGATGTTCCCGAGTGGTTGCCGATGTTCGCTGAGTGGTTGCCGATGATACAATCGAACAGCGCGTCCGTGAACGGCAGTGCCTCTAGCGGTATCCACACGTACTGAGCAGGAACGCCTCACGGGGTGTGCTAACACCTCGCCGTGCGGCTAGGGTTTCTGGAGAGCAGGAGGGGCGCGCGACGGCTAGGCGTGGTGAAGGCTCAACTCGTCTCGAAAACGCCGCCCCTATGCCTCTCTTTATATAGTCACGCTAGTGGGTTTCAGCCCGCTAGGGTTTCTATCTCCAACGTAGATCATATCCACGCACAAACCCATTAAACAGTTCCAACCCGTTAAGTGTGTGACCCGTTAGGTTCAGTGCAAGTCGGCCGTGGATTGGAAATCCGTTTCCAATCCACCGATCAACAGCGGTACCTAGCAGTACGTATTGACCCCCGAATGCACAGAATCATTATTCGACTGAACCTTGATACACTCACATACCAATCCTTTTACCACCCGATACCAGTCAAGCTCAAGGCGACATGCGCGCCACCCTTATTGATAGCTCGACCAATTCACTCGGCAGTGGAATGGATACAAACCATGACTAACTCCTTAGTCATATTAGCACGGCCGTACGATTTCCTTATCCATCAACACGAGGGGCCCAGAGGTATCTCTCCTGTTATCGAGGAGAGGAAAATTCTATCTTAATTATCACACCCCTGGCTATGTATCATGGCATACCCAGTATGCACCTTTATAACTACCCTGTTACGGTGTAGCATTTGATGATACCAAAGTATACGAGTCAACATGCTGGGCATCCATGATAATCTCAGGTCTAAGGACCATATAGGTATACCACTCGAGACTATACACTGATGGCGCTATAAGAGATAACAACTCACAGCGTCTCAGAGTAGGTCTGTCCGACTGCCCATGCTCTCCAACATGCGTCCATCCGATTGGTTTGATATCTCTATATCTATGGTATGTGAAACATTACCATCAACCAATAGGTATGCTGATCAAATCATGACCGCTCCTCGTAATGATATGGATCAGGGAACCGTTTAGAATAAAGTCATATAACAATGTGTTTCACAATCAAGCCGTACCCAATGGACAAAGTCATGACATTCATTCAGGGAACCGATAAACAACGTTATCATATGTACATGAACAAAGACGTGGTACAATCACCACTATGATTGATCTAGGACATCCCTTTCATATCTTGCTAGGTGTCTAGATATGTATCTAAGTTATGAGATCTCAAGTATTGGGATATGTTGTGTTGTGTGTTGTGGGATTGCATGGATTGTGTTGGTTGTGTTGTATTACAAGGCTCGATACAAGGGATATTTATAGTGTCTAGCATGGCAGCTATCTACGACTAAGTCAATTACATGGCAAAGTCCCTGCCGAATATGACTCAGTCAGTTACATGGCAAAGTCCCTGCCGAATATGACTCTGACTTGTACTCCAAGATTATCTTAATCCTTCTATTTACAGACGTCCTTGTCTTGGACGCTAAGCTAGGTCTTCGGATCGTGCCATACATAGAAACATGTGGGTCATATGGATTAGAAAACATCACACAACCGGCGCATAATGTTACCATATCTAAAGCCTAGATCTAGATGGTCTAGATCATACAAAGCATAACGTCCTAGGTTAAAAATAACCTGAGACTCCTGGGCCTTTGAACTAAAAATACCTCGGGCAAGGGAGATAGGGCCCGGTCACCCGTGAGCCGGGCGACCTAGGCCTTCCTAGGCTCGGAGCCTGGCGCAACGCACTTGGGCCCACAGGGGGAGGTCAGACGACATCAGCAGAACATAATACAATCCCCGAATATCGCTACCAATTCATACCACAAACCGGCAAACAAGCATACAAAACATCTTATTTCTAACAAATGTCTTGACCAATATACTAATAGATCTTGAGTGAAGAACAAGCTGACACTAAAAACTAAAACTTTCATACTGCGAACTAACATGGCTCTACAACTATCACACTGCACCTGATAATGCATTTCACATAGTAACACACAAAGCAACTAAAATATCTAGATTGTAACCATACCATTTCACATACATGGATATATAGCAACCATAAGTATCGTTTCACATAGATAGTAGCAGCATAACATTCCACGTGTCACAAGTGTTGGCGTGTTTCAGTCGGAAGGTTTTTCCGGGGACTAATCCGGTTGTTCGGCAGTGAAGGTTTGCGTAGTTAGATCATCTCTCTTTCTTCTCACGCGGATGGACAAGACAAGAGCGCTCAGGAACACAACCAGATTACCCAAGTTTACGCCCCTAGAGTGGGTAACAACCCTAGTCCTACTTGAGTTCTTACTTCTTGCATCTACTATGGTTAAACCGAGGGTATCCCCTTACAGATGCATCCCCAGCCCTTATATACTTGCAGGATGTCTTGGGAAAAGGAAAAGAAAAAAATACATTTATTGTTTCAGTCACTGTAGCCATCATCATTCCTCGCGGTCCCTTAGCCCGCACCGTCATCCCACTTGCCCACATTCTGACAGAGGACCAGTGGGATGGGACACAATAGCCCACTTATCCCAAAACGCTTTGCTGCTGCACTGCAGTCCGTGTGATCGACGTGGCTACAGTGTAGCTGATGCCACGAGCGAGACGGGGCAATCATGCCGTCAGACGCCCCCACGCACTCCGTCAGGCCTGTTCCGTCTCATTACATGGTCTGGAGGGATCCTTAGAAAGGAAGCTTCCTTGACAGCGGGGCCCATGCACCCTTCGTTCTGCATGTGAGTGCGCCCGTCTGTCTGCTCGCTGGGCCGCCACGCGTCCTGGTCACCTGGCGCCTTAGGCCTGGCCGCCCACCTGCTCGTCGGGTCGCCACGTGTCCTGGTAACCACCTGGTAACGGGGTCTATATATACGCCCTCATGCTCAGGTTAGATAACTTTAACTCCGCACGCTTTCCTTCTTCCATGGGTCCCACCGGCAGCGCTGGAGAGGGCACCCTGGTGTTGTACACATCGACAACAAGCATATATAATTAAGACACAAGTAAGGTCATTTGCTTAGCACTTCACATATCTTAAGCAACTTAGCACTTCACATATCTTAGCATAAGTAAACAAAAGGTTAGCCATTTACATAACTAATGATCAATCCAAAAGTTTAGTTAGTGTGATTGTCTGCATAATTAAACAAAAGGAAGAATGTTAGTACATAATGACCTATTCTTTCTAACTTATCTTATTTGACTTATCTACTTATTTGACTTATTTCCTAACTCTGGGAGCTTCCCGAGATGTGCTTGAAAATCAGGTCTCCTTAGTTTGATTTGTTTTAGAAAGCTTTTAAACATGCCTTCATGCTAGAAAACAGACGGATTAAAAAAAACGATAGGCAAATGGGAAGATAAGTTAAATAAATTAAAAGGCTATGGGGGAATAGGGACTTAATTGCTAAGAACAAAAAAAGAAATTTTCGGGGTTGAGAATGTTTTCCAATATTTAAAACAATTATTCTAAGATTGGCATGCATGATTGAGTTTCTACTGTATATTGTAAATATAGATATTAACAACATGTGTCAATTTCACAATGACAATACAATCGAGTTCACATTTGTCGGATACATGGAAGAATGTGATACCTTGTAAATCACCGATATCAAATTATGATATAAAATTATCGGTAATGCTTCGGAGCGGACATCTGACGCGTCGGACGCAGCGCGGCCCGGCAAGCAACGCACACGTCGGCAAGCAACGCACGCGTCATGGCCCAGCAAGCAACGCACAGACGCGGATGCACGTCGCTGCTGCCTACTAGCAGAAATCGTGTGTTTGATTTTTTTTGTATTTAATTGTCTCATTTTTGTCTCCATTTCATTTGGAGTCCGAAATGCATAGAACAAATTTCATAATTTATCTAAAATCCTAATTAACTCATTTTAAATACTTTTTCATTTTTTTGATTATTTTTCATTAGCCAAATTGTTTCAACAGTCTGTACAGATTGTTTCCAATAGGCTAAACTAATTGTTTCAGCAGGCTAGACATATTGTTCCAATAGAATAAACTAATTGTTGCACTTGGCTAGACATATCGTTCCAGTAGGCTAAAATAATTGTTCCAACAGGCCAAAAATATTGTTCCAATAGGATAAACCAATTGTTTCAACAGATTAGATAAATTGTTCCAACAGGCTAAACTAATTATTTCAACATGTCAAACATATTATTCCAACAGGCTAAACTAGTTGTTTCAACAGGCTATATATATTACTAGGTGAAACCCCGCGCGTTGCTGCGGCAACGCCGAAGCGCATGTGCAAAAGATGGGTGACGTAACCATATCTCATACGTATGAATCAGTAGCATTTTATTTTAAGCGGGCCTTTTGCAATATATGATGAAAGGTAAACTGCAGAGTTTGCTTCAGTTAGTAGGTTGTATAACATTAAAAAAACCAATGCATATAATTAAGGACTTCTTTGATGCAACATAAGGGACATTGTTACTTTAAATGTAGAAGCAGTAAAAAATCACTGCGTAATACTCACTGGATTAAAAGAAGACAGCAGTGGAGTTTTTATAAAATATGTGTACTTTTTTTATAACCTTTTTTTTAGTAGAGCTCAACAACTCATTGTTACTGATGTGAATGTTACTGATGTGAATGCAATTCTCTACCAAAAGGAGAGCGTGATGAAAAAAATAATTTTAAGTTCATTGGTATTACAGTAAGGCCAACTGAGAATAATCAGGTGTAGTATAGACAACGTGAAGGTGATGAAAGCCAAGAATTTAGGAAGCAAGACACAGCTGATTTAGAACATACTGTGACATTTCTTCGGTTGCTGAGGGGTTTGTGGGGGCAATAATAGGAGGGAAAGGAGAACGGGTGTGGTGGCCACCAAAGGTAGGCAAGATGGAGCAGCACCTCTGTGGAGGGTTGTGGCTGCCTTCAGGAAGAATTACCTGTGGGCGCGGTAGGCGGTTCGCTGTGTTGATATGGCCAACAGAGTTCTCTGGAGGCACCGGCGGCGGCTGGGAAGTTTGTCTTGAGGTTCCTCGATGCATAAAGATTGGGATCCAATATAGTTTGATGTACAGATAGTAATGTTTGATGCCAGTTTGTCAATGGTGTTTAATATCACAGTGGTATAGTCACAGGTTTGATATTAAATGATGTTTAATAGTAAATTGCAAATCTTTTGATGTGGACTATATATACCATAGTGGCATGGTATTTGATGCCAGTCCCATGTTCCGTGGTATAGTATCGCAGTGGTATGGTATCACAGAGTAAAGTTGCAAATCCAGGAAGAGAACGAAAACATATCTTATACGTAAATTGCTGGACAGACCTTACGATATTAAATGAAGCGGACTATACCAAAATGATTGGTACCCACAATATAATCTAAACACCACTGTGACAGTGAGCATAATCAGCAACCAAGTGCCTTCAAAATGGATGAACAACTAAAAAAAGAACAAAAAGTATGTTCAGTTTCACACACTTACTCTGCTCTCAAGTCCAACAGCACGAATATAGATCGGCCATATGCTCTGTGCTGGAGAAGAACCGGCTTTGAGGAAGGATTTGCTAGGAGGGTGAAATGGCGGCAGCCATAGCAGCTGGAAGAAGAAGAAGCAATACCATGGCTGAGGAGGGCCTGCAAAAGATCCGTCCGTTTTCGATTTGCGCCGTCCAGATCCAAGCAACGCTAGGAGGAATAGGGTGGCAGTGTTGCGGCTCGGACGGGAGGAGGCGCCGAGAGAAAGGCGAGTGGTCTGCATTGGTGGATGCCCCGCCGGGAGGAGAGGCGGCGCTGGGAGAAGATGCTGATGGGAGGAGTGAGAAAGGAAGGAGAGAGAGAAAATGGGGAGCAGAGGGAGAGAGGAAGGGGGCGGCGCGGCGGTAAGCTGCGGCTCGCCGTAGGCAGGGCGACGGTGGCGGCACCGGGGCAGCGCAGCGACACCGGCAACTGGCGACGGCACGCCGGTGGAACCGAGAGGGGAAAGGGGAAGAGAGAGAAAGGAAGGGAGAGAGAAGGGGAGGGAGAGAGGCGGCGAGGCGGTTGGCCGACGGGGAAAGCGGCGGAGGAGCAGCCGGCGACGGCGGAGCGGCAGAGGCAGCTGGGGCGACCCGGCGACAGCGGCGGCGATGGCCGAGATGCACGGCAGCGGCGCAACGGCTGCGGCCGGCGGAGAAAACCAAGGGCGGAGAGAGAGGGTAGAAGAGAGAGAGAGCGAAGGAGAGAGGGGAGGGAACAACCTGCGGCGATGACGGCTCGGCAACGGTGGCGCGACGAAGCTTTGGCGGCGGCGCGCGACGGCACCGCAGATGCGTCGAAGCGGGGCAGAGCCGGTACGGTGACGAGAACCGGCGGCGACGGCGCTGGCGACGACACCGAGGCGACGGCTCCGGCGGGGACGCTGTCGGGGCGGGGCGGACGGGCGCGGATGGATGGCGGTGCCGAGGAGAAGGAAGGGAGAGCGGGGAGAAGAGACCGACGGGAGAGATGGAGAGAGAAGCCGGGTAGGAAGAAGAGGGAGGACGACGCGTGGGCTGAATGGATCGGAGGGGAAGGAAGAAGGTCGGCGGAGAATGGACGGTCAGGATTTGAGGACTGTTGCATGAACAGTGGAACAGTAGGATGTACGTGTCAAGCTGTGAGGGTGAAACCGTACATCTCCACTTTTATAGATATGGATGGTTTCAGTAGGCTAAACAAATTGTTTTAGCATGATATATATTGTTTCAATAGGATAAACCAATTGTTTTACTTGGTTGTACGTCCACTAGGTAAAAGTAATTGTTTCAGCAAGCTAGATTAATTGCGCAGTGTGGATGATCCGATGGCGCTGGCACGTCTGGACGGAGCGCTAGGCGTCGGACGTCCGATGCCTGGCGCTTCCCTATTAAAAAAGGTTAATCAATATGCTAGATCCAGTCACTTCCGTGGACCGAATGATCAAAATAGTAGTCTTCGGTCCAAATGAGGTAGGAAGAAAAAACGTCAAAATAATCGCCTTAAACACCAATGATATGTGTCTCAGAAGATTATGACTAACTAAGATGACAATCATTTTGTGTGTGTGTGTGTCAGATGAAACATGTGGACTTCCTCGTCCTTCAACCCTCTTCTTCTTCCTTCCTAGCTACTACGCTTTTCTGGTGAGATCGGCCGATCGCCAGTGATCACTACTTAATTTGCTTACTCATACTGCCAACCACCTCCTCTTTTAGTATTTACGCCAATACAAGATCACGAACGACACCAACAGACACGATGACTGGTAACGTAGTTCAGCTTTTGCTTATATCTGCGGGCTCTCATTATGAGCTAGCGCTTCTCCCTAAACCATAATAACGCAGCACACCGGTTGCCTAGGTCACGACCACATGCCGGTCCCTGACCTCTTAGGCCTATGCTATACTATCTGGTCGTTGTCCTTGGGTTACACCAGTGCTGCCCCCTTTATATAGTTGAGGCACGACTAGAGTCCGACTCCAACTCTAAGCCAGCCCTGCCTATTACAATACAGAGTCCAATATATTGTAACCCTCCTAATACACATATTCGACACAAAACCTAACAAACTCCACCTTAGATAATATGACCTTCTCCACCTTGAAGTTGTCCCAGCGCCTTGTGTGAACCCGAGTACTTGGCCTTTGGTTGCTTTCTTCTCAGTTCAGGTTGAACCGCTCGGCGAATTCACCTTCTTGGAGTGAGATGAGGTGAGCTCGTGTTTGGTTGGACTTCGAGTTTTTGTTGAATCAACTTTTCAAATCAAGTCCACTCCATTTCTTATTATTAAGAGCTTTTTAGGTGATTTCATAATAGAAAAAGAAAAACTAGACTACAATAGTGAAATTAGCGTTTTCAAATAAGACTAAGCCACTTTGAGCATGTCCTACTTCCATGAATTGTGTCGGTACAGTAAATACCGGGGTATTAAGAGTCCTAAAGAAGACCAGGCGAGAGCCCCACGCGTCAGGCGGGCGACCAGGCCCTAGCGTGTGGGCGAGCTCCTCGGCGTGCCAGGTGAGGGCCCCACGCGTCAGGCGGGCGACCAGGCCCTAGCATGTGGGCGAGCTCCTCGGCGCGCCAGGCGAGGGCCCCACGAGTCAGGCGGGCGACCAGGCCCTAGTGCGCGGGGCGAGCGCGAGAGGCCCTCTCGCTGGCAGGTTCATTTGTAACCTTAATGTCGTATTGGCTTACGGACTCGATCGGCTTATGGTTCCAAAGGAACTAGCCGTAGAGCTCGAGCCGAGACGGCACTCCCTGGTCCAATGAGGCCTCATGCCAATAGCATGACCTAGAAAGCCACTTGGCACCTAGCTTACACCCCGTGGGCCCGGGGGAGTGCCGGAGAGAAGGCGGGCTTGGGGGGGTCTGTGTCGGCGGCCAATGTTTTGGCCGCCGTGATAGATATATCAGTGTCGGCGGCCATAGCTCTAGCCGCCTACATTGGGTGAGCCTATGTCGGCGGCTAAAGCATTGGCCGCCGACACAGCCCCTCCCCTCAGGCTCGTCATCTCCCCGGCACTTCCCCAGGCCCACGGGGTCTATGCTAGATGCCAAATGCCTTCTTAGGTCATGGAATTGGCATGAGGCCTCATTGGCCCGGGGAGTGCCGTCTCGGATCGAGCTCTACGGCGAGTTTCTTTGGAACCCTCACGTCGTATCGGCTTTCGGTTCCAAAGGAACTCGCCGTAGAGTTCGACCCGAGACGGCATTCCCCGGGTTAATGAGGCCTCATGCCAATAGCATGATCTAGGAACCCACTTGGCACCTACCTTAGACCCTGTGGGCCCGGAGGAGGGCTGGAGAGAAGGCATGCTTGAAGGGGGAGGTACTGTGTCGGCAGCCAATGCTTTGGCCGCCATTATAGACACATCTGTCTCAGCAGCAAATTCTCTTGCCGCCGACATTGGTCCATCTATGTCGGCGGTCAAAGCCGTGGCCGCCGACACTGATTCTGTCCTCAATATTAATAAAAGTTTGCAGCTATCATATGTTGAATAAAAACTTCTGGTCACCTGGTTATCAGCGCGCGGCGCGGCGCGGGCTCCCCACAGGTCGTGGGTTCGAGCCCTACTACGCGCCCTGATATTTCTTTTTATCAGTGTCGGCGGCCTTTTATATGCCGCCGACACAGCTGGTGTCTGTCGCTCCCCAGCAGCTAAGCTGCTTGCCCCGCATGTCAACGACGTCGCCTTACTGACGCGTAAGACTGCTTTAACGTCGTCCCGTTCAACCAATTATTCTTTCATCAGGGGGAGGGGCAATGTTGAGGGCCTTGGTTTGGCCGCCGACATAGACTAATGGGCGGGCTCCAAATTTGAATTTTCATCCTGGGGGCGGGAGGGGGCCTGATCCTTTGTCGGCAAACTCGATTTGGCCGCCGACATTACTCTTGCTGTGTCGGTGGTTTAGGTTGTGCCGTCGAAATTGGTTGTTCGGCGGCTTCGCCGACACTGATTTTTCTGGCCGTCTACGTAGAGTTCGTTTCCTGTAGTGAAATCGAGGACCTTCGACACCAACCCTACCAAAGACGTCATTGAGGAGGCCGTCAAAATCAACCATCACACTGAGGATCTTATATGAACGATTATTATCATACGAAGCTGCTTGTTCGTCGACACCATCACGAAGGATGAGATTGATAGAAAACTTTTAATTCTAAAAAACTAGACCTAGCTAAAAGGACGTGAAAAACTTAAAAATTAGAAGATGGTCCCTCGTCTCCTAAACTCTACAGAAGCTGTCGGAGTTCAGGGTCGAGGGGCCAATAAGCTTTGGCCAAATGAGCCTTGTCCGTTCGTTGAAACCCTAGGGGATTAGTACGTAGTTGTTTAGAGAAGGGCACGGGTGCTGATTTTTGGATTCTGGTAAGGATGGTTGTCTCTCCGTATGTGGTGTTTATTATTAGGGACCGACTTGATCACAGTCGCCTGCATTTTTCTTTTATCGCAGTCACCTGCAGTCGGCCCCCAAGTACAGGCGATTATACAAAACTGTGAAAAAGTTCCGCACTAAAACCAATGGGCCGAGATAACTGGCGCGCACTTGCGACTCAACTCCGCAGCCGAACAAACGTCATATCACATCTCGGGAAGAAAAAATGGAGCTTACTTGGTTTTATTTGTTATCTGGTTCGAACTCTCCTTTAATTTGTTAGTAAAATCCACAGAAACGTATGGCAAACAAAAATTAAAAATTTCAAAAGACGATAACACAAATTTCATATTTGTCGTGCATGAAAAAAATTGAAGTATGAATTTGAAATTTTGTTTTCCTAAGCCAAAAGAAGGAAAACTCAAATCAGTCAAAAAAAATTTAATGTAATATTTTTTTATTTATTTTAGAAAATAAATTTTCATAAAATTTCACTTGGACAACACTCAAATTTCAAGAGGAGTTCAAAATGAAAATTACGTATTGCTAAATTGAAAATTATTTTAATTTGGCATGGACATACAGATGTATTGGCAAAGCAAATCAAAAGCCTGAACTGCTTGTTCTTTGATAGATAGAAAAGCATACATATACCCTGCATTTCTATTAGGAGGACAAATATGCACAAAAAATTAAATACATATGAACACCTGCATTCTATCCGAAACACACATATTGTTGAATTGAAAATTATTTTAATTTGACATGGACATACAGATGTATTAGCACAACAAATAAAGAGCATGAACTGCATTTTCTTTGACAGATAAAAAACATACATACACCTGCATTACATCAGGAACACACATATGCATAAAAAACTGAAGCAGAAAAATATGAAATGAAAATAAAAGGCCTGTTTTAATTCAAATAGCAAAAACAATAAAAAAAAACCACACAATGTACCTATGAAGGTCTACTGGATTGTAAATTAACACAAATTATTGCAACACAAGAAAACATAAGACAAAATAAGAGGGGAGAAAAAAAGATCTTGCATCTAGTTCAACCAAACAAAAAGGCAAATCCACAAGAATTTCCCTTGTACAGAAATTCCCCAAAGAACATTTTCCCCTTGGTTCTTGGCACACACACAATATAACTAAAAGAAAATAAAAAGAAAACAAGAATAAATTGAAACAAGGAACTTGGGGGAAAATGCAACAGCTTCTAAGCCCTGACTCACCTGACGAATAACACAGATCACATCGACTAAAAATACATTAAAAAAATAAAAAATGCCACACAGATCTGGGAAAACACATGCGAAAAGGAACAGAAAATTCCTTGAATCCAGCCCCCCAAGAAGCACAAATCAAAGCATCAAAATGCTCAAATCACCAAAAAAATCCAAGCACCAATGAGCTCAAACAACACAAATCCAAGCACCAAAATTATCAAACCACCATAAATCCAAGCTCCAAAAATTGTCAAATTTGCCATAGAAACTAGCCATTCACTCCAAGTTGGACGGATGAAGTAGCGCAACACGCAGGAGGAAAAATGCCAAGAAATCAACTTTCACCTCCTCCTCCCCCCACCCTCTCTCTCTCTTCTCTCTCTCTCCATCTCTCACTTTTTCACTTTCTTTTGGCTTGAGCCCTGAAGAGTGAAGACAATAATGGCGTCCAGCTTGGGGAGATGGACTCGTCTCACGGCAAGTACAAAGTTCCAATAAAAAAATACAACCCCGCATGGCTATGTCCCGCGTTTATACATGTCTTGTATGAATATTTTTTTAAAACATTGTGGTACGAATCCTGAAGCATCGGATGGATCATAAAATCGCCTGCGTAGATGACCAAAACGCAGGCGCCTATAGTTGAGCAAAACCGTTATTATTATATGTTATTATTAATTATATGTCCTGTGGTTGCTGGATTTTATGTTTCGACCCCACATGTTTGTGAGCATGGCCCCAGCGCGTGTCGCTGCCAGGGCGCGCACGCCGCATGGCACCGGCACGGCACGGCTCGGCTCTCTGCCGCTCATGGTGCTGTCCGCGCGCGCTTAAGCCCGGGTGGCACTAAGCGTGTGTGGAATTGGCACTAGCATGGCCCGCTTGTCGCATGCAGCCATGCATGCAGGAGTCGGCACACACACACGTTGGTCATTTTCACGCGGGAGCAGCCGGGAAAAGCTCTCGCCCAGGTGGAGTCGCCATCACTAGCTCGCTATAACAGCTATTAGTGATTCAAAAAAATTTAGTTGCATGTTATTAGAGCTTGGAAACGTTATTTAGTGATTCAAAAAAATTTAGTTGCATATTATTATTAGAGATTGAAAACGTTATTTTCCATTCATTTGTTAAATTTTAACTTGGTTCGTTATTGTTCAGAAATTAGTGACACAAAAAAAAATTAATAACTGAAATCAGAAAATTTTACGAGCAAAGTTTAAGCTTACACAAACTGCAGATATATACATAAAACATCACGGTGGCAACAAAAATGAGTCAATGGCAGGCTTCTGTTGGTCATCTCCGGCGTCACGGTGGCAACAAAAAGGAGTCAATGGCAGGCTTCTGTTGGTCATCTCCGGCGATGGTGACTCTTCGTCGAGTCATCTTCTCATCAGTAGTGAGCGCCTCATTAGGATCAGTGCCCATAGAAGATTCAGTTGATGGTAGCACGCCTCCAGCAGGTCCAGGCCCATCATCGTTCACCTGAATATTGCTTAATTGGCCAAACAAAACATGGCATTTGATCAATCAAATCAAAGTACGTATACAACCTGAATGTTGGACCATAAAAAGGAAACCAGCATACCTGACATCGGGTGGGCAATGATATGGTTGCATGGTCATGAGAGATGCTTTCGTGGCGATGATCATGAGAGAATCATTCATGCCGCGGAGCTTGATGGCCATGCTCCTTCCCGAACATAGACGGGACCAAACCGTGCTCTTATTGTATGAATCTACGAGGGCATCGGCGTCCTGGATTGCCTTGGTGACCAATTCTTTCACCTCCGAAGGCTCCGATTGCTGAATTGCAGTCGTCGGCAGCCGCTGTAGGAACTCACGGAGCATCTGCACACGCCCTTGAAGCTTTAAGCATTGATTGTAGTTGTGAGGAACCTGCAGCCAAGTAAGCATCGCAGCGATGATGGTGATCGCCTCCAGGCCCGAGAGCTGCGCGAGATTTGCTGCCTTCCCCAGCATGTCCCATGCTGCTGCCGCCATTTGGCTTGATCACTACTCTTTCGCTGCTCACGAATCAATCAGTATGTTAACATAAGCTACAAATCCACACTCAATATGCAAAGTGGAAGATCAATCCCCTGTTGGAGATGCCGAGATTGGGCAGTGATGTGATGAAGGATTACAAATTACTTATATACTAACATAGCATCTGTGGAGGTCGTGAGCTGTTTGAACTAATTAATGTGGAAAGGTTTTGTACTTTTCATCCTTGTGCATAATTCCAAGGCCCTGACCCATCATTCTGCTAATGTGCATCCTTGTAAGTTGTAAGACTGTTCTAGTTGGTAGATGGGAGTTGCTAATTATAAAAACGGGATTGCTATTTGGCAGACGCCTGCAATTTGAGCTTTTGTGCAGGCGCCTGCCCTTCCAAACAGCAGCACTAGTTATTGCAGGCGCCGGACACCAGCGCTAAAAGTTTTAGTTTTTTTAAACATTTCTTCCAGCGAATAGAAATGTGGAACAACAATATAAATTTAGTGGAACTTTTAATTTTCTGTTTATTATTAATTTTTTGTTTATTATAGGTTTATTTTTGTTGTTTTGTTTATTATAGATTTATTTTGTTTTCTGTTTATTATATATTTATTTTGATTTTTTTATTATAGATTTATTTTGTTTTTTGTTTATTATGTATTTCTTTTTGTTATAGCGAAACTGCGAAATCGTGTCGGCGCTAAAAGTTTCAATAAATTTGTACCGTTTTTCCACCTTTTCAGTTACTGGAAAAAACGTATTATTATGGTGGAACTTTTGAGCCTGCACAAAAGTTAAAATTGCAGGCGCCTGCTAAATAGTCTATCCCTTATAAAAAACGCTGGTCAAGTCCCCTGAGCCCCAGAATTAGTTCTAAGGAACATGGCAGTAAGGTAAAACCATCTCAGAAGTCAAAACCAGGCCAACACTATGATGCAAAGCAATCAATCCAGAGAATATGAAGAAGAAGAAAAAAAAAATCAAAAAATCAACTATGCTGCATGGACGTGTATATGGAAGGAAGAAACGGCCAGAGCCAAGAACTTACCAAGAGAACGGAGAGGGAAGCTTTGTGATGCTCCTGGATTCTTCAAAATTTCTCCTTTTAGCTGTGTCCTAGAAGAGACTTGGAGCCTGAGATTGGAGCTCAGAACCGAGAGAAGCTAAATGCAGAGAGCTACTGGAGTGAATTACTTGCACACACACACGATCGGATGGCTGTATTTATTCACGTCCGGAGGAGGCGGCAATGGATTGAGTGATTGAGCCATTTTGCTTCAAAAAAAAAAAAAGATTGACTAATGACTCCATGACGGAAAAGGGAGTATTATATTTATATTTATAGGGGAAATTCCCGCGTTGAGAAATATTTCCATGGCCAGTTTGTTTGATTCCGGCGTGGGGTGGCGGGCGTGGCGCGTGGCAGGCACTGGGCGTTGGTGCACGCTGCATGTCCGTACGTATCAATATGCACGCATGCAGCTAGCTAGCCCCGTACTGTACTTTGCATGATCGCGCGCATCACACTGCGCGCGCAGTGCGCACCACGCGTGAATCCACATCTTACCGCAATACAATGTGCTTCTCCCGATCGGCCGGAAAGCTGTCGCGGATCGGAAAGCCTGCCACCAACCTGGACTGCGGATTCACGCTGTGCTGCTCGCTCGATGCGCACGGCTGGCTCGGCCTTGATTTTTCTGCGTAATTGAGTATTTTCGTTTTATGCACAAAAGATAGATAGTTATGACTTATGAATTCCATAGAAAGATTGAATTGCGGAATAGTTGGTGTATTTATTGTTTTGAGCCTTGCATCATATGTATGGACTACACATAAGCGATCTGGACATATATGACTTAGATGTTAAGAATATTGCACCTGTTAGCAAATGATTATTAAAGTTTCTCACCACCGATGGAGTTTGCCGACAATTGCTATGAAACAAATATTTGGGCTCTCAACGCTTATCGCAAGTTCAGTGAAGGTCTGAAGATTCACACTTTTGGGGCAGTCTAATGAAGATGAAACGAGATTTCTTTCGTTTCGGAAGCTTTAATATTATGGACGGATCTCAAATTAGAAACTGCAAGGACAAGTGGTTGTGAAACGCTATCTTATGAGAACAGAACCATTGTTTGTACAATATAGCTAGACACAAACATGTTACTGTAGCAGAGGTCCTTCAAAACAACAAATCCTATTTTATCATGACGCTGAGATCTCTTTGGAGCAAAATTAGCAGCATGGAATGTTTTGTCTCCGCGCATTGCTAATATTGTTTTGTCTGAGGAGCGAGACGAGTTTCGTTGGAACTTACATCCACATGGTCAGTTCTCGGTGAACATTATCTTGCGCTCATTCTCGATCAATATTCTCGGTGAACATTAAGGTTACGATTTTCCTTCGGTACCTATGATGAGGGGTACTTTGACAAGAGATAATCAGCGAGACAAAACTGGAACGGTAACAAGAACGGTTGCTTTTGTTACAAAGAGGAGACAATTAAGCATCTATTCTTTGAATGTTATTTGGCACGGAGAGTTTGGTCCATAATTTACATAGCTTCAGGACTCTGTCAACCTCGTAGCGTATCCCATTTGTTTGGTGCTTGGCTATGGGGTATAAACAAGGATTTGAATTATTGGCCCTGTTGGGGGGCGGCTGCAACTTGTTGGTCGCTCTGTTTATGCAGGAACGATATGATTTTTAATAAGAAAAATATATCATCTCCTTTGCAGGTTATTTACTTAATTATCCATCGGCTATGTACTTGGACTACTCTTCAGCGGTCGGCTTTGCGGGATTTTGTTATCGCGGCGTGCTTGCATATGGAACGGGTGGTCAAGGACATTTTTACCCAGGCACATGAGTGACGATCTAGTCTTCGGATCGATAGTCATTTAAATTGTCTGCGTTTTCTTTTATCTTTTTAGGGCTGTGTGCATCTTTCTATGCAGAGATCGGGAGTGATCTCAGGATGATTGTATTACCTTGATGTAACTATCTTGTTTTTAATATAGTTTCATTTATCCATAAAAAATAAGGGATCGGGAAGAAATCACACTGCAGCAAATTTTTAAGATCACATCTCTAATAGTTTTGGAGGTCTTTGCAGCTTATCTATTGATCTCCGTTTTCATGATCAAAGGTTTATATTTTTTGAGTCTTTCTTGTTTATCTCGAAGGTGTCACTCGAGCCTGTTTTTTTATCTTTCGAAGTCGAAGGTACAACATAAAGCTCTAAAAGCAAGCGTTATGCCTTTTCTCCTTATTTTGCTATCTTGTACACTTTTGAGAATTGGGTACAATCCATTTGACTTATTTTCGTAGGGTTTTGAGTTGTGCCTTCAGGATAATTAGACAAAATAAGGTGATTCAGATAGCTATATCACGCCTAATCATCCTTAGCAGTTACTTATTTGTCTTTTAGACCAATGTTGTTCTTTGCCAGTTGATGAAACTTTCATACATAACCCATCGATGCGCACGGCGATTACGGTTACGGTTGCTTTTCTCGCATGAGCGATTGCTTTTCTTCGCATAATCTCGCATGAGCGATTACGGTTGCCTACGCGGTACGCAGAGCACACTCCGCACGGCGCAGCAATTTCTTCGAATCCGGATGACAAATTGCTTCGCCGGATTGGCACAGGGCGATGTCTTGGGATCGGAAGGCTGTCGCGGCTCGTGCCACGCGTGCTGCCTCTTAAAGGGCTCGTTTGGCATTTAAAGGGAGATGAACCCAGGGACAGAAATCCACGGAGGGGATTTAAATGACCATTTCTGCACCCAGGGTGAGGGTACTCCCACCGTCCAGGGAAATGACCCCGCAGTCCCACGATGGCCACTGAGCCACTTCCTTGTTTTAATTTCATCCACGTAGTTTTGTAGCATGCACTAACATACGATTCAGAAAACTAAAAAAGTTCTTTATTTAAAAAAAATATTGTCGTTCATAAATTTAAGAAAAAAAAATCATAGAATAAGAAAAAAGAAAATGCATAAAAAAGAGAGGTCTATATAGCAACTATAGTGCAACTCACATGTATTTCATAAATACATATTTGACTAATTCAACATAAGCTATAGCACCCACACAACTATTACAGAAAGGAATAGCAGTCTGATGTACTTCGATACAAATCAAAACTTCACTGGAAAATAAAATATACATAACCAAACTTAAAAATTCAAATTTCCATATAAACATTATGGTGCATAACACGATTGGCTCAATGATTGTTGGCAGCAACACAACTTTAACAAAGACGAATTTAAACATGTAAACATATATGAAGCCCCTTCACTGCAGTAATAAAATGTTTAAATTACGTTAAACATTTGTATCGAACAATTATTTCTTTCTGCATCAAACAACACAGCAGATGCCTTCATCAATTAAAATCAAGATACATCCGTGAGCCAAACCAACATTTCAGCATACAATTATTTCTGCCAATTAGTATTTAGTAGTTGGAAAAATGGCCAAAAAGGACAGGTTGAGCCCTTTCAGAAACTCCCATTGCTATTGTCAAGTCATAAATATATATGACATCTCTCACTCTTTCTAAAGCATACACTATTCTTGTTATCTTGTCAAAGGTTGAGGTTGTGCAGAAATTTAATTATAAGCTCCAAAAGCTTCCATTGATCAATATCATGAAATATAGAGTAGTAGACTGCCTGAACCAGAAGGACAAACTGATCCTGAAGAACCATGCACCTTAATCTGAAGGACAACAAAAACAATTACTTTTTGCCAAATAAAGTGCTCTTTTTGCTAAATAGAGAGTTGTAGCAAATCGACAAAATTCAAAAAGTTTTAGCTCAATTTCTTTGTGGATTGTCATATTCCAGTTAAATTTTAATAATTGAATAATATAATTGCTAAATACAGAGCTGCAATATTTAAACAAGTGAACTTCCACCATAAAAATAATGTGATATGCCAACTAGCAGCAAGATATCGCTGACACATGAAAAGGCCAAAAATTAAAGTGCTAAGTGAAATACTACATTCATTTAAACCAACAAAGCTACCCAGCAAGCTTAAACATACTCTTCCATTATTGGTTCAGATCTAAAATATTCTGCATCTACGAGTTTCAAAGATTAGCACAAATTTGATTGTGAAATGCAAACTAAAGCACATTAACAAGGAATACTACTTGCAACTCAAATCAACACGGTGGCAAGAAATATCGGTGGCCGCAGGTCGGGGAGGCGGCAGAGGCGGAGGGCAGGGGACCCGGCGGCCGAGGCGGAGGCGGAGGGGAGGAGCGGCGACGGATGGGAGGAGCGACGGCGGAGGCGGAGGGGAGGGGAGGCGGCGGCCGAGGCGGAGGCGAAGGCGGAGGCGGAGGGGAGAAGCGGCGGCGGATGAGACGAGGCGGAGGGAGCGATGCTGCGAGTGCGAGCCTGCGATCGGAGGGGACGAAATCCGCGTTCTCCTGGGCTGGGGCAATTTCCCCATGGGTTAGGATGAGAAGGGGCGGAATGTCCCTGGGTTGTCGGGCTCCCAAACGCGCCACCATCTTGCCCGGTGGAAGATTCCCACGCGGGTCTCTAGCCCTGGGAATGGGCCGGGATCCCCGCCGGGATTTGGTCTTCCAAACGAGCCCTTAGTGTGGACGCGTGGCACGCCTTTTGATCGCGTTTGGCGAGAAGGCCCCTTTTGCAGGCCGTCGCCTAGTAGGCCGGCCCCCTTTTGAGCCTTGTTAGGTTGGGTCGTCCCTTGCGTCATATCCCGGGGTGGGTCGCTGGGTAGCAGGCCGAATAGGGCTGGGCTACGGGAAATAAAGAAAGGGAAAGAAGGCCTTCGGCTGAATGAATTTAGAGGAGTAAAGAATTAAAGAAAAGAAAAATGAATCGAATGGGGCTTGAATTTTGAATTACATATGTATTTTCTGCTTTGCAAATTTACACTTTGACCCCCGAATTTTATGAAAAGAAGGGCGCGGGCCAGGCATGAAATAAATACGAAAAATAGGGGCTACTGGACCGGTCTTGAACGGGCCAGACCGAAAAAGAAAAGAATGGGCCGGGGCAGACTGGATAGAATGGGGAAGAAAACCTGTTTGTCCTGTAATTTTATGAATAAGTCCTTTGGTTTCCTAGAAATTGTGAGAAATTTTATAGGCTATTGTTTTTACAGAAAAATCCTTGGCATTTGGAAAATTACATGAAATATTTTCTGAATTTAAGAATATTGCAGAAAGCCCCGTGAGAATTATGAAAATTACGCATAGCTTTTCCTTAGCATCGAAAATTCCATAAAGCCCCTTGCAATTAGCAGAAATTGAAGAAAGCATATATTCAGGCATGGAAGCACCTTGGGAGTTCAAATTTTGACCCCGGTTTTGAATTTGAAAGCTTATTTAGATACTGTTAATTACTTTTGTGCAATTATCTTTTGAATTTGCTTTTGTAATTATCAGTTTTTGCCTGTTTATTATATGAATTGGTAATGGCATATAAGCAGGAATATTGGATATATTTGAGAATTTACAAACTGAAGTCTAACTAACACCACACTCCCCACTAGATTACTTATTGTGATCTTAGGAATAAAAAATGAGTTTTTGTGTTAATAGTTGGCATGATGTCATAATTTGGGCCTTGTTTGTTTAATCTGAAAGTTGCTGAAAACTTTAATATGAAAAAGTTGTGACCCCTTGAAAGACATCTTAAAGAGATCAGAAAATTAGGGAAAAAAATATTTTACGACTCTAAGAAGAACTATGTAAAACCTCACAAAAATGACTACAAAGCATTACATCATTTGGGTTATACAAAAATAACAAATTTTCATTTAATTTAATTTAATTTAGGCCCAGTTCTTTTGAGTTGATCTGAACAGCTGAACGGTTGAAACGACTAACTTCGAGAGCTTCTCGAGATAACCTTAAGATTCGGATCCATTTCATTTGACTTGCTTTCTAAAGCGTTAGAATCCACCTTCAAAACAGCGAAAAACAGACTTAAAAAACTCAAAACATATGTCTTTTCAAAATATAGATGAGTTGTTAAGCTGTTAAGCCGTTAAGCTGAAAAGAACCGGGCCTAAGGCATATGCTTTGAGTTTGTTTAACCCGTTTTTTCGCTGTTTTGAAGGTGGGTCTAACACTTTTAAAAACAAGTCAAACGAAATGGATTCGAATCTCGAGACTATCTCAAGAAGTCTCAAAGTTCAGTCGTTTCAACCGTTCCAGTCGTTCAGATCAGCTTAAAAGAAACAGGCGTTAATCTGAAACAAGCAAGCCATGGTCAACAAATTAGATGAAATGTACGGACCATGGCGCGTGATCCTTGCCAGACTATTTCTCAAAACTGTTGGAAGCACAACGTTCTCGCCGCAACTATTTGTAAACCTGGCCTTTTGACTTTCAATGCAAGGCCAGGCCCATTAAACGGCCTCTGCCACAGTGCTGGCTGTCTAGATGGGCCTTGGTAGGCTGGAAGAGGATTCATTTCTAGGCCCCGCCCAGTAAATTACGGGGCCTTTTCGGCCACATGTCTGCGTCTTCTTTTTCTTTGAGAAACGCATGACGTTGCTTGGCATCAGGCGCTGCCGTCATGGGTCGCTTTACCCTGAGACCTCGTGTTCTTGCTGATCACTCAACGACACTGTGTATTACTCCCTACTTACAAGACAAGGTAGACACATGAACAATCCCCACGTTTCTTTCATTGTTTGGGGAAGATGGCTAAGGTTTTGTTCTATTCAATTTGAAGTAATAACAGGGACGGATCCAGAAAAACAAGTCACTGTTATCGTCTGGGTCATTTTAACACTAAATTACTATGTTTAAACTTCAAATTGTAGGTTTATATGTATATATTCTAATAGGGATGTAATAAATAAGAAGGGTTTGCCCGAAAGACACCGGGGTCGCTTGAGTCCGGTGCTAACACCGTAGATCCGCCCCTGAGTAATAACCATTCAAAAGATATCTTAGAGAGCTCAAAAAATTATGAAAAAATATTTTAGGGAGTTTAAGAAAAAACTATTTAAAACATCACAAAAATAACTATAAAGTATTGCGTCATTTAGTTTGTACAAAAATGATAAATTTTAATTTAATTTAATCTGAAAAAACAAGGCCTAAGTGAAAATCTGATTTTATGGGGTCAGCAGAGAGTCGTAGGGAGGGAGAGCAAATGCATCTAAAGCCCGCAACCCACTCATGAATCATAAATCGATGCGCAGTCTGTGCTTTTACATTGTGTGGTGGTGGAGAGTTTTATCAGCCACCGGCTTATGGATAATGAATTACAACCATTTTGTTTTTTATTTTATTTGGGTTATTTGCTTATCTAACCTATTTTTTGACTTCGAGTGCCTTTTGAGATAAAATGCAGAGTCGAGTGCGTTTCATTTGATTTGTGTTTTATAGTTCTTATACAAGTCTTTGTGGTAAGAGAAAAAATAGTCTAAAAACAAATTATTTTAATTAAACGAAGGTAAGAAATAAATCAAATAAACCAAATAAGCTGACGAAACAGGCCCTTAATTAGTTTATACTACACACCATGACAGATATTTTACTAGGGAAAA
>SPJY01017277.1:636186-646345 GCA_005191435.1 Raddia distichophylla
TATCTGTTGGGGATAAAATTACGGCCCATTGCCATGGCCCACTCCCTAACGGCCCAATCGAACAGCCTACCAGGGCCCAGCTCCCTGGAAGGTTCTATCTGGCCCATATGCATCCTGCCGAACAGCTTCTTGGCTGGCACGGTGCGTAACGGCCTAGGATTCCTGTTTGAGTCCTACTCGAACAAGAGTTCTGCACGGCTACGTGAAGACCCGGACGTAGTTTCCCGGATTGGATTAGGAGTCGTGATCCCCAAGAATTGGAGTCTACCTTATCTACCTCGGGACGTATTTGGCATGTACGAGTTCGTTACGGTCTCGTAGTTAGCCCGGCCCGATATTCCCTCGGTAGGTCGGTTTGCTCCGCACTATATAAACAGGGCCCCTACGGCGTTTTAGAGGACCCCCTGGCCAGAAGCTGGTGACTTAGCACCTGATCATCGTATTGTTGCATACTACACCCTGTACACACATAATCTCGCCGAGATCTGTTCGTCTCGTCGAGGATCCTCTTGTAATCATCTCTGATATATAAGAAAGGCTGGACGTAGGGCTATTATCTCTCCTGAGAGGCCTGAACCAGGATAAAAACCCTATCTCCTGTTCGTTGCTGTTCGTAGTTGTTCGGCGTGTCTCCTATCTCACTTCTAAAGAACCTTGGTTGACTTGGGTCGATATCCCAACCGTCGACAACTACCAATAGGAATCTTCATAGCATTTTTTCCTCTTTTATTCTTGAGATATCAATGTTGCAGTAATATCCTCAGTGGTGATGCTCTCCTTACCATATGTCAACGTCGTGACCATATTCTCATAGGAATGTGGTAATGAGCAAAGAAGAACTATAGCATTGTCTTCATCCTTGATAGTCACATCACTTTCTCAGATCCACAATCATGTGTTCCACGAGATCACCTCCCTCCTGCATTTTCAGCCCAT
Source organism: Raddia distichophylla (assembly GCA_005191435.1). Lineage (NCBI taxonomy): Eukaryota > Viridiplantae > Streptophyta > Magnoliopsida > Poales > Poaceae > Raddia > Raddia distichophylla. The sequence continues at coordinate 637,123 of SPJY01017277.1, forward strand.
ACATCTTTTGTTTCAGATGTAGCTTGTTGGTGAGAGTCTTCGACAAGAATTGACTTTCTAACTTATCCCAGATTTTCTTTGGTGTCTTTAGGTTCATCACAAGGTACATGACTTGATCAGTTAGACACAACCTAATAGTTGCGGCCGCACGTAGCTGCATCTCCTCCCACTCATCATTCTCCACCTTCTTTGGCTTCTCTGCCTGAAGAATGTTAAAGATCCCATGTTGAGCCAACAGGTCCTTGACTCTCGTCTACCATAAGACAAAGTTTCTAGAACCATCAAACTTCACCAAACTGAAACTGAAACTGGTTGACATCCTGCCGACACACGGTTTGACCTTGTTAGCGAACGGAATTCATATTGATCCTTCCAACTTTGAGGATACAACGTTTCCTCGCTGCTGGTCTCGCCGGTCGACCCGAACAAGACGTCCAACGCCTCGTGTAGATCGTCATCGCTGACTTGACCGTGTCAGCCAGCCTGACCTTCACTTGTCAGACCCCTCAACCGCCACGTCAAATGCCTCCTTTCCAGAACAGGAACAACTACTGTCCCAAAAACACCACGCTCAAAAAGACTGCTCAAGCTGTAAATCTTAGTTTTTCTCTACACCCGAAAAGCTTCCTTCTGCTATGCCTCTTGGATCCCCTTGGATATGCTTTTATAGTGATGAAAAAAAACTACCATGAGTAGAACTCTCCTTCTCCTCGTACTCAAAATCCTCAATTTTTCACGAAATTCGGACAGCACAATGTGCAGCCTTAGCCGGATTTGGCCTCCCTCTCGGCCACGCACCCTGGGCCACGATTGTGCGCCCCCGCCTGGACCACAGCCACCACGTGCACCCCACCTGGGCCTCCGCGGCACACCCTTCCTTGGGTCACGATGTCGCGCCCCCGCCTGGACTGTACAACCACGTTGCGCTCGCCCCTGGGCCAAACTGTCGTTGTGCCGCACTTCTATTGGGCCAGACCATCGCGTCGTACCCAGTAATTTTCACCACATGTGCACAGTGCATCCCGTGCCACGTGGGACCCACCGAGGATGTTTGGCGGTCGATGAAAAAATGCCGACAAACCACCTCCACCTCCAGATCCAATCTAAGCTCATATGATGTGCTTCCTCACGCTGCCTTGTTTTGTGCTGGCCTGGACGACCTCATCATCAATGCAAATTGGCTCCCAATGTCATGATGGCATCCCCTGCTGCATGTGGTTGCATTCTTGCAATGCTTGCACATGCTCCAATCTATCCGGTTTTCCGCCATGCTTGGCATTTGCCGGTCTGATCCCGAGCAGGAGTCTTTGTTGCCACGTCGACTCCCCAGCCACCACGTCGGTTTGATTGCCATGCCTAGCCGATCCTCACAACTGCAGCCCATTGAAAGGTCGAAACTTTTTGCCCGTAGTGTTCGATGCCACCGATCTCATCGAGTATTTCTGACACCGTGTAGAGACATGAACATCGTGCTTCCATAGATCTTCCACATGGTAAACACCTCGGTGTGATACCGCTTGTTAGAATTTTTAGTCACACAAGATCTGGATGACATAAGAGGTAAGATATTTGATAACGCAATTCGGCATCGTTGCCTACGTCCGCGGGGCTATTACTATGGGCACTCCTCCCCAAACTGCATAAGCACACCAACCACCCGGATCGCAGCCACAAGTCGACCACTGACCCTTGTGCGTCCTGCGCTACAGCTAGGTCATCATGACTGGTTCCACCAGGAGTACCACCCCTATTTATACAAGAGATCAGGATACGAGTTTGACCTTGACTAGCCCACCCCAGCCTAATACAACTTAGAGTCCACGTAACCAACTCATACATGTATTCGACACAAACTCTAACGAAAAAAATTTCCCCCACTTTTTTGCAAATTACAACTGTGCAATTCATAGGTTCATTCAAATTTCAATTTAAAATGTTCATAAAGTAAACCAGCATGATGCCCGTCACGTTTGCGCGAATAGATATGTTTATTCGTAAAAAAAAATCCTTTTTTAGAAGCTCTAATATAGTCAATCTCCAATCAAATGAATAATTTATATAGGATGTTTGATTTTTCATTTTTAGTTGTATTTGATAAAAAACTCATTTTCTTGATTTTGTAGTTTAGATAAACCCATTTCTGGTATTTTGTTTGGATTATTTTTGTCATAGTTTGTACGTAATATTTTCTAGTTTATGAATTATGACCGGACTCTTTTTTTTCTATTTTTAATCTTACATTTGTTATTTTTTATTGTAGTTGTTATCGTCTCTTTTTAATCTAGTCTATTATAATCCAGTATAATGTAATTGATGGTGGAGATATTTTCTCCGATTTAAGCGGGAAGTTTTTCGATAATAAATTCAATATAAGTTGTTATAATTTTGTGCCATCGGAATCGATCGTATAGGTGAGGAAGCATAAAATTTCCTTTATCTACCATTGACTAAATATATCGCAAACTAGTTAAACTATAGAAATATAAAAATAATAAACACACTAATTCATCATCACATCTATTGGATACTCATATTATCAACAATGGGCAGCCTATAAGGCCCACTTACATGCTAAAATATCAAAAAAAAAATTGTGGGACCGTGGCCCCACCAGCCCTTATGGAGGGTTCGTCTCTGGTATAACACATACATAATTGAAGATATTATCATCCCTAAGGCCCTGCTTGGATGGCTAGTTTTTGGCCCAAAACGATGACATTATAGGCCTGTAAACTTATACGGTTGGTTTGTTAAAAGTGTTGCCTGGAAGGGCCTACAACCGGATAAATAAAATCTACTTGACTGGCCCGAATAAGAAAACGACACATGTCGGGCTCGTCCTCGTTCTCCCCCGACGCTAAAGTTGGACTTGATGACGAGATCCAAGCTGAGGTGGCGGCGGTGGCTACGAGGAGGAGAGCCAAGCTGTTGCTGCGGCAGCGATGACAACGACAAAAGCCGAGCTGCTGCTGCGGCGGCGTCGATGACGAGAGCTGCCATCCCCTCCGATTAGATTTCATTTTGTTTGTGCTTCAAATTTGCCTGTGTTCTCTATGTTCTAGTTTGACAGTATTATGACTGTGTTAGACAATACCAGATTCATATAGTATTTGATGAAAACACTTGATTTTATCGGCTTGAAGAAATGATTTTTAGTTTGAATTAGTTTAGATGGGAACTCAAACTGATCCCCAAACAACAACGGTAACTTGTTACAAATGTAAATTTTACATCTCTCAAATAGGCCAAAAAAACCCGGTTGTTTTTTGTGCACAAAGATTTACAAGGGCAATTATTTTTAGGTGTAAAAAAACTCTAATTTACCAAGCAGGACCTAAGTCTGATTAGTTTTGGGCGTGGGAAAGTTTGGAACAGTGGATAGAGGGCAGAGGACACTCTGGACAGGGATGGGAGAAAGGGAATGTGCGCGGTAAAAAACCATATATTCCTCCGCTTTATTGGCGGCGTTCACCATGACTGGCTGAGTAGTGAGTAGCCAGCTAGTTTGCTTCTCTCTCAGTTTAGGTGAAATCGGCGGCGTATTCGTGTAACATGTGGGAGCGGCATCGCGACGATCAATCGACACCTTCTCGCCGAGAATAAATGGGATGGTCATCTTCTCCCTTCTCCGTTAGTTACTCTCTACGTTTCATTATGTTTGTCCATATCATGTCATACGTATTAATTAAGAAAATAGTAGTTATAAGAAAAAAAGCATGTGCAAAGATCATTGTACCCGTGTTTAACATCATATTAACTATTTTTTTCTTACTAAGCATTTAATTGAGTGGCAAAGAGTGAAAACATCATAATAAATACACTTTTAATGGTTGCAATGGACAAACATGATGAAACGTATTTTTTGAAGACTATGGACAAATATAGTGAAACGGAGGGAGTAGCGATTTAGCACCTCCTCCTTTCTATTCTGCCTTCTTCAGTCACTTAGTCGCTCATTCCAGTCAAAATCCGTATGAAAAATCACTGCAGAACAGAATCAAAGCTGCATCAAGGCTCTATTTAGTTTGTGTTTTTGTTCAATTTGGTTTAGTCGAACCAAAGTAAAGGGTCCTTGGAAAAAGGAATAAAAAACACCAAAAGTTATATACATTGCTTTTAAGATCTAGAAAACACACACAAAATCCTAATAAATTATTACAAAATTTTACGCTGAACGGTATGTATAAAAAAATTAACCAATTTTGGCACAATCAAATTAAACCAGACAAGACGATTAAATATCGAAGAGGGCCTAGTTGCTGCGGTGCTTGGTATTTGCACTGTGACTGCCATGCGTTACTTGCACACTAACTTGTCACTAACAAGTGTACTAATGAAATTCGATAAGCCGGCCGGTAGTACTTCTGCTTTTGTCTGCATGGTCATCATAAGCTGAAAACACATGGGAGCTAGCCAGTTTTTCTTCCATTCAGAACACTACTTTTGGTTCTGTTGTTATGGATCACAATCACATGGATGGGAATCAGATGTGCCACGTTGTGCTTTAGTCCCAGTTCTTTTTTTAGGCTGTTTGGTTGCCTGCATCCAAGGACTGCATTCAAGGAGTTTTGTATTTAGAGATACAAAACTAGGGTGTTTGGTTGTTTTCTCACCCATCTACACCAGGCTCTCCAGATGCAATTAACCCCTCCAGGCCAGGCTCTGGAGATACGACCAAATTGGGCGTTTCCCCAGAGCCAGCTCCGCAGATGCAGCAACAACGACATGTGCGGCACATTTGATTCATTTATTTGCTATATCTTTTGATTAGTATTTTTGATTACCAAACCGATTTCAAAAATGGGTTATTGATATTTTTTCAAACAAAACGAGACCACACTTGCCATAAAAATTTTAAAAGTTTAAAATTTTCATTTTTGGATTTATTTATTTATGAGGCTTTCTTTTGAATTTTTTATTTTCGTAATTGATTTTTTTGTTATTTTGATTTTCTATAATTTATTTTTTAAAATGTTTCATCCTTCTTTTAAATTTCTCCATGCCATTCTCTCCTTAGTGCAGCCAACCAAACAACATCTCTACGCAGCTTGTACAATCTCATGCACCTAACCAAACAACAATCATTTGCATCATTCCAGAGTGCGAGCGGTTCTAATAGTGTTTTACAAGGTGATTTAGAGAACTGTTGGAAATGGTCCGCCTGCTGCGCGAAGCCACTCATCAGCGGCGTAGCCATGCCGGGCTTCGTCACCGGCGAGGTGGCGCCCCAGGTGTAGGCGTCGTCGTAGACCTCCTCGTAGATGGCCTGGAAGGAGTGGCCGGGGTCGGGGCCCACATGCTCGGAGCTGTCGCCGAAGTGGATCGTGGCGGCGGCGCGGTTGAACTCGGCGCCCGTGACGCCGTCGATCTCCGGGTTGAGGGACTTCATCCAGCCCAGCATGTGGTCGAAGGAGCGGTTCTCCTGGACCAGCACCACCACCGTCTTGATCTTGTCCGCCATTGGAGCGGAGCAGGGCAAGCGCGGCGGCGAGCTAGCTTGTCGTGGACGGACACCGGCCGGCGAGGCGGGGGGAGATGGCTTAGCTGGTGGAGGCGTGGAGCAGGAGGTTGGAGGAGAAGGCAAGCGACTGAGGCTTCGTATGTGTATTTATATTTGGCTTTCGTTAGGGTGATGAACCTCCATTTTTTTAAACTGTAATTCTCTACGTCCAGTACATGATATGGGATTAAATCCAAGTGCTTATTAATGCCCGCGATGATCCAACCTAACTTCGGGCTCACTTGCAATTCGGCTCCCCAGACTAAGGTCGTATTGAGCCTGTTGCATTCATAGACCCAACTAGAGCTACAAGCCTACAACCCACAATCAAGGTCTTAGCTCTTGGGTCCACACTCAGCCTAAAAGATTAGGCCTCGTACATTTTAGCTTAACGTAGCGTAGCGTAGAGTTTCAACAAAAAATTTTAGTTATGCTTCCACGTATACATTTTAGCTTAACGTAGCGTAGCGTAGAGTTTCAACAAAAATTTTTAGTTATGCTTCCACGTAATCAATAATTGATGTGGTACTAAACCTAACTATTTGACACAAATTTTAGTCCCCGACTGAAACAAGGAAAAAGATTTGTAATCTAAAAATACGTATAGAGAAAAGCAATGGAAACACTTTTTTTAATTAAATTATAGATCCTACAAACTCGGAAGGACTCCTAGTTAATTACATCCACAAGTTGACTCACGAAACACCTCTGGTTTAAGTTGCTTTGTTGTCTTCTTGTCTTCACTTCATATTGATCATGCATGTCGGTGGAGATGGATCTGGCGATTATCTACGACAGAACACATGGGTAGCTATGGCCATCCAATGCCTAGTATAGCCTTAACCAGTTGGCTCTGTCCGCACATGTTACTTGATCTTGTCTTATAAACATGCATGTTTTGTGATTTATTAAAATACATATCTATTTAATCACGTTGTATACATGCCATCATCCTTGATATGTCGTTTGACATGCTATGATTGCCTCTATGATCACATCCTTTCATTTTCACAACTTAAAAACAATTTAGAGTACTTTTAAGTTTTGATAAAACTTGTTTAGACTTAGTTATGTTGTAACCATATATGTTTTCAGATGAGTAGTGATGCCTAAATAGGATCATATCCTTTCATTTTCACAACTTAAAACAATTTAGACTTTTACGTTTTGATTAAACTTGTTTAGACTTACTTACGTTGTAACTATGTTTTCAGATGAGTAGTGATGCCTAAATAGATGAACCAAAAACTCATTGGGCACTTGCAAGAACTTAATATTATCTTTGGTAGGATGGTTCATCTTATTTAATACTCAGGGTTTATAATAAGGTTAGGTGGCATATGGGTAAATGGTCATGGACTGGATACATGGGTCAAGGTCAAGCTAGTATATGTGTGTCGGTCATAGCTAAGTGGAGCGTTTGATGATGATGTACTTGGGTAGGAAAGGAGTAGCCGAGAGCTCTAGGGTAAGCACCAGGTCACAAAATGATGCAAGAGAAGCATGGAGTAACACACATCTGTGGAAGGTTGTTGCCATCTTTGGGGTGGTCCTGCCAAAACATATGCGAGGCTCACATGTGAATGATAGAGGAAGTAGATCGAGGATCGGGAAGTATGTGAGTAAGAAGAGAAGTGATCTATGACATATATAAGGAACTATGAAGTGGAACCAAAAGTAGTTTCATGGACTTGATTGTGTTGGACATGATCCGACACAATGCATGGCTATCGCACAGTAGCGCGGGTACAAAAGTCCAGATTATAGCTCTATTTCAATAAATTGATTTCGAAGAGATGGAATTACAATGGGGTGTCTTGAGCTTGGTCTAGCCTACATTGAGTTGATGTGTCCCTCCCCGGGCGTCATGGGTAGGTACTTATACTGTGTTATCTCTTAACTGTATACGTAAACCCTTATAAACCAAGATAGAAAACGCCATATGGAATCCTATCTATACATATATACAAGATATATTTGAACACCTATGTTGATGGAGTACGCCTCAAGCCCTCTCGAGGGCTACACCGCCTTTTGTATCAAGGTTAAAGTTTGTAGCACCCTCGCTATGAGGCATAACACGGTCAAACCCATCCTCATAATCAGAAGCTTTGATATTTGAAGGATCCCATGAGCAAGGGTTCCTGTGGGTTAGATCACGAGCCCGCAATCGGGTCATGCCTACGTGTCACAAACTCGAGGTAGCACTTGTGTTGGGGTTCAATGATGTGGCCATTTATCAAAAGTACCTAAACGTAAATAAATTATTCAATTCCTGACAAGACCAAATTGTGAGGGATAACTTGATTGAGGTGATTATTCAAGATGAGTTTCTAAATATTTTGTAAGGTAGAATCACTCAGCTAGAAGCGCCAAAAAACAACAAAATTTCATAGGATTCAAGATAAGAACTCTCAAGAACAAGACACAAATCGAAACAAAAAACAATTCAAATCATTACTTGAAGTTTGCTCGATGATTATGGAGGAATGATTACAACTGAACAATTGGCGAGGATCAACAAAAAACCATCTCTAATAATCCTTCAATGATTTGGATAAACTGTCTCCCTCAAGCTCTCTTCAAAACCTCTATTGACGTCAAATAAACACCAATTTTATACGTCAACATATTCCGGAATTCCGGCTTTTCGAGGGAAAATCAAGGTTTATACTAGCATTTTTATTTATTCTAATAAAGTTCCACAAGTATTAGTGAGTTTTGGGTCTACAGGTGCGAAACAGGACAAACCAAAGCCAGACCGGGCAACAGGCTAGGCCGGCCGACCCACCTAGGCCGGCCGACCCGGCCATGTCACCGATCCAGCTCTGTCTTCTCCCCAGTGGCATAAAAACACAAAATGAGGACATCTAGACCATCCACTACCGTCGGTTTGATCGAATGGACACGGTTGCTTCACAAATGGGCATAGGATTCCCTTGGATTCCTTTCTTGCGTAAGTCCAATTGATCCATCGGCTTAAGGGGTTAATCTACACCATCAAGGGAGCATCTTAGACGAAATCCACGGCCGGGAGGTGAAGAAGGTGTGTCGGCCGACCCACCCTAGGCCGGCCGACCCACTCTTGAGCCCCCTCGGGTTCCCCTTTGGAGGAGGGATAGATGACACATTTCCCTACAAGTGGAGCACCCCGGTTGGCTGCGGAACACTATAAATAGATCCCCTCTCCTCACTTGTAACACAACACACAACACTTTCACATTTTCATTCCACTTAGTAGAGTAGCTCTTAGTTAGTAGAAGTTGGGAGTTAGAGTCAAGTCGAGCTGACGCTCGGAGTTCCAAGTGTCTTCGGGAATTAGGGTAATAGCTTTTGTACCCCTTCCTAATTGTTTCAATTAGTGAGATCACTTCATTCATTGCTATAGTGTTGAACTTTATTTGAGCTGAGTATATCTGCATAAATGAGTTGTGTAGATTTGCCTTACCGGTAGCTTGTATTCGTCTGGAATCACTTTAGGTTCTCACTCATATACTGTTAGAGCCAGGCATTGAACCTAGATCAACTTCTTTTAGTACTGAGGAAGATTGATTAGAAATAGTCGCAGACGTGGTGTCTGAGACAAGGACTAACTCGGTTTACACCCGGGCCCACGTATATGTGTGGTAGGTGGTAGGTGGTGACAGCCCTATCCATCCGTAGATACTAAGTATCTCGTGCGTAACCCACAGCGTCCGGCTTTGGACCAGTAGAGCCAAATCG
>SPJY01017277.1:648679-692375 GCA_005191435.1 Raddia distichophylla
GCATCTTATCGTCATCTTAAAATAAAGATCAATTAAACCACACACGCATTCATATCGTCATCTTAACGTTGCTATGGGCCAGGAAGGAATGAATCAATGGATGGATGGATATGAATTAATGGCTGACCTGTAGAAGAGGACGGAGGGCGGGAACTGGTAGTAGACGCCGAAGGAGCGGCCGGCGTCGTGGAGGGCGTCGAAGATGGTGCGCTGCGGCAAGCCGTCGAGGAGCGCCTTCCTGTCGTTGCTCACGAGGCCATGGGAGGTGGCGGAGTGCACGAACATGCGGTTCGGCTGCGTCGACGACGGCGCCGACGCGAACCACCGGTCGCACACGGCGAACTCGCGCACGAGCTCCCGGTACACCGGCACGGCGGCCGGCCGGAACCCGTTCATCACCGTCGCCGACAGGCCGGGCTTCTCCGTCTCCGCCTGCTGCGCGAAGCCGCTCATCGGCGGCGTCGCCACGCCGGGCTTCGTCGCCGGCGAGGTGGCGCCCCAGGTGTAGGCGTCGCCGTAGACCTGCTCGTAGATGGCCTGGAAGGAGTGGCCGGGGTCGGGGCCCACGTGCTCGGAGCCGTCGCCGAAGTGGATCGCGGGGGAGGACGGGTCGCCGGCGGCGGCGCGGTTGAACTCGGCGCCCGTGACGCCGTCGATCTCCGGGTTGAGGGACTTCATCCAGCCCAGCATGTGGTCGAAGGAGCGGTTCTCCTGGACCAGCACCACCACCGTCTTGATCTTGTCCGCCATTGGAGCGGAGCAGGGCAAGCGCGGCGGCGAGCTAGCTTGTCGTGGACGGACACCGGCCGGCGAGGCGGGGGGAGATGGCTTAGCTGGTGGAGGCGTGGAGCAGGAGGTTGGAGGAGAAGGCAAGCGACTGAGGCTTCGTATGTGTATTTATATTTGGCTTTCATTTGGGTGATGAACCTCCGTTTTTTATACTATAATACTCTACGGCCGATACATGATATGGGACTAAATCCAAGTGCTTATTAAAGCCCTCTATGATTCAACCTAACTTCCGGCTCACTTGCGATTCGGCTCCCCTGACTAACTAAGGTCGTATTCATAGACCCAACTAGAGCCACAACCCACAATCAAGGTCTTAACTCTTGGGTCCACACTCAACCTAAAAGATTAGTCCCATGGGTGATGGTTGCCCCACTTTTTTAGTTATGCTTCCACGTAATCAATAATCGATGTGGTACTAAACATAACTATTTGACACATATGAGTCCCCGACGGAAAGAAGGAAAAAGATTTGTAATCTAAAAATACACAAGTGAAAAGCAATGAAAACACTTTTTAATTAAATTATTGATCCTGCAAGCTTGGAAGGACTTCTAATTAATTACATCCATAAGTTGACTCACGAAACATCTCTGATTTAAGTTGCTTTGTTGTCTTCTTCTTGTCTTCACTTCATATTCATCATGCATGTTGGTGGAGATGGATCTTGTCTTATGAACATGCATGTTTTGTGATTTGTTAAAATACATATCTATTTAATCATTTCGTATACATGCCATCATCCTTGATATGTCGTTTGACATGCTATGCTTGCCTCTATGATCATATCCTTTCATTTTCACAACTTAAAACAATTTAGACTTTTAAGTTTTGATAAAACTTGTTTAGACTTACTTACGTTGTAACTATGTTTTCAGGTGAGCATCGATGCCTAAATAGGTGAACCAAAAACTCATTGGGCACTTGCAAGAACTTAATGCTATCTTTGGTAGGATGGTTCATCTTATTTAATACTCGGGGATTATAATACCGTTAGGTGGCATATGGGTAAATGGTCGTGGACTGGATCCATGGGTCAAGGTCGAGCTGGTATATGTGTATAGAGGGAGGACTGTGTTCTGAGAGGTTACAAAGCCTGTCGGTCATAGCTAAGTGGAGCGTTTGATGATGATGTACTTGGGTAGGAAAGGAGTAGCCGAGAGCTCTAGGGTAAGCACCAGGTCACAAAATGATGCAAGAGAAGCATGGAGTAACACACATCTGCGGAAGGTTGTTGCCATCTTTGGGGTGGTCCTGCCAAACATATGCGAGGCTCACATGTGAATGATAGAGGAAGTAGACCGAGGACCGGGAAGTATGTGAGTAAGAAGAGAAGTGATCTCTGACATATATAAGGAACTATGCAGTGGAACCAAAAGTAGTTTCATGGACTTGATTGTGTTGGACATGATCCGACACAATGGATGGCTATCGCACAGTAGCGCGGGTACAAAAGTCCAGATTATAGCTCTATTTCAATAGATTGACTTCGACGAGATGGAATTACAATGGGGTGTCTTGAGCTTGGTCTAGCCTACATTGAGTTGATGTGTCCCTCTCCGGGCGTCATGGGTAGGTACTTATACTGTGTTATATCTTAACTGTATACGTAAACCCTTATAAACCAGGATGGAAAACGCCATATGGAATCCTATCTATACATATGTACAAGATATATTTGAACACATAAGTTGATGGAGTACGCCTCAAGCCCTCTCGAGGGCTACACCGCCTTTCGTATCAAGGTTAAAGTTTGTAGCACCCTCGCTATGGGGAATAACATGGTCAAACCCATCCTCATAATCAGAAGCTTTGATCTTTGAAGGATCCCATGAGCAAGGGTTCTTGTGGGTAAGATCACGAGCCTGCAATCGGGTCATGCCTACGTGTCACAAACTCGAGGTAGCACTTGTGTTGGGGTTCAATGATGTGGCCATTTATCGAAAGTACCTAAACGTAAATAAATTATTCAATTCCTGACAAGACCAAATTGTGAGGGATAACTTGATTGAGGTGATTATTCAAGATAAGTTTCTAAATATTTTGAAAGGTAGAATCACTCGGCTAGAAGCGCCCAAAAACAACAAAATTTCATAGGATTCAAGATAAGAGCTCTCATGAACAAGAGACAAATCGAAACAAAAAAAAGGGAGCACACAATTCAAATCATTACTTAAAGTTTGCTCGATGATTATTGAGGAATGATTACAACTGAACAATTGGTGAGGATCAACAAAAACCCATCTCTAATAATCCAATGATTTGGATAAACTGTCTCCCTCTCAAGCTCTCTTCAAAACCTCCAAAGTTTCAACTTATCACTAAGGACATGAACACCTTATATAGTGGAGGCTCAACCGACCACCCACTAATGTATCTCTCACTACATCGTGGGCTCACTCGAAACCCTAAAAGACATCGAGTTTTCTCTCACACACCTGCTATCATGTTTCGATCCAACTCTTTCTAAGTTGAACCGACACCTAAACCACGTCACCTATACACCTCATTTTTTTTCATAATTGTTGGTCTTCACTTTCTTGGCGAAGCTTGCCACATGTCCAATTCTTTGGACCATTTCCTCTTGCACACGCGAAGTCTCAATTAATCACCAAACATTCTTATCTCATCCACGTGCCTAGACCAAGTTTGATCGACCAGAGTGAGCCCTTGATCCTCTAGACTGTGGACAACCTATTCACGTCCTCGGTACACCTTACTGATATGGATCCAGTCCGGTTATCTGCGCACATGAAATGAGCAAACTATTTCTCCGAATATATATCCCAACTTTATCCGCATTAGTCTATAAAAAGTGTCTATCAAAATTTCATACAGCATTCATGCATGTAGAACACTTTGATTATTTTGAGCAGGGAACGTTGTCGCAAATCACAATTTCTATGGGGCATCACTGCTCACATGTGTTAAAAGGTTGGACCGGGCCAGTCCAGCTGCATAGTTTTTATTTTTGAGGAACACAACAACTTCGTTCGTCGCATATAATGTGTTAAGTTTACGATCATGGTAACGCTTATTACTCGACTCCACGTAAACATCAACCATCTATTAGAAACCACAAAAAAGCATTTTGCAATACCTTGACTTGAAAACAAAACTTGCATCATGCATGGTACGATGGTTGCACTAATAAACATAAATTAATGCTTTACGCACTCCGTGGACTACATCCCTTTTCCTCGGCAGTGATAAAGTAATTGAACACCAAAGAACAACTTCTCCACCATTTTTCACAAATATGTTTTCAGTGACCTAGCACGGTCTCACCGCGTCTCAACAATGTTTCAAAAACCGACAAGCTTCAGCTTCTGTAACACTGATATGAGAACCACCCCAACACCAAAGCAACACAATTTCTCTGGCCACAACTAAATGAAGGACCATGGACAACACACCACCAACTAAGGCCCTATTCTTTTGAGCTGATCTGAATGGCTGAGCAACTGAACGGCTGAAATGACTGAACTTCGAGAGCCTCTCGAGATTTGGATCCATTTCATTTGACTTGCTTTTTAAAGCGTTAGGACTCACCTTCAAAACAGCGAAAAAATGGACGCAAAAACTCAAAACATGTCTTTTTAAAATGTAGATAAGTCGTTAAGCTGTTAAGCTGAAAAGAACTGGGCCTAAAACTAAAAACTAGTAAAGAAAATGCAACACGAATCCTCAACATTCACTCTAGAACCATTGAGCTTGCCGAAAACGCTGAACGCGAGGATCCTCTTCCGTGGACACAAACTGCTGGCCGCTTAGAGCACCACGTGAATCGCTGAAATTCTCGACGGCTAAAGCCGTCGATACAGATAGCCAAACCGTCGAGACAGATTAATATCAACGGCCAACCGTCGAGATTTGGCCGTCGAGAAAGACCGGTCGAGAGAGACAACCTTTCTCGACGGCTCGGCCGTCGTTATTATTGTATCTCGACGGCCGTACTAAAGCCGTCGAGATACACGCACCGGATAGGCACGACGTGTTGGGGAACCTTTCTTGACGGCCTAAAGCCGACTCGAGTGGCTGACTAGCATAGACGACCTTCATTCCTTCAACCAACCGCCTCGGGAACCGCCTTCAGAGGTGGTAGCCATGACCGTGTTCAATAGTTTTGGTTGGATATCGAATAATAGACTAAGAGCTATTTGATTTTGTTCAAAACTTTGTGGGATCTGTACTGTCAGCTTTGCCACTCAATCTATCTTGTTCGAACTTAGTTGTGCTCCTGGTGTACACATATCTTGTGATGTAGAGGTTGGGAAATAAAATTTCCATTATTAGAAATATGTATGTGCCAACCTGTATAGGTGTCCTAGCAATTAGATGAACTCTCTTTGTAACCTACACTTCAGTCTTCATATGTTTTTTTCCCTCCCAAAACAGTTTGGACAGCCAAAGGGAATGGTAAACCTCAAAAATTGAAATGTGCTATCCACAAAGGGAGTAAGATCTGACCCTTTTAGTTCATGCATTGCATTACCAACAATTTCTAAATATGTCGTAAAGATAAGAGTAGCAATTTAGCATTTTTTTTATGACTTTCCATGAGTCCTCACATTCTAAAGTTTTCACATCACATCACTAACGTCTGGAGTTATATTCTCGCCCAAAAATCTACAAATATAGTTATATCGCTACAAAACTGAAATCATTAGATTAATTTGCAAAAGAATAGAATTACATACTTGGTAAATAAAATGCGCTATCTGACTATGTTTATGATTGCAGATCTTGATGAAGGATTTGCTATCAGGATGTACCCTTCTTTCATTCTTGCCCAAAAGGCTGCTGCATTTTCAAAAGGTGATGAAGGCCAGCAATAACGTGCTACCTGCTCTTTGGAATTCCATTCTTTGCTAGAGCTCTTCCATGCTTGTCCAGGAGCACAAAGCAAGGAACATATCTGATGTCATAACGAAGAAGCTGCAAATATATACATATAAATAATGTTAGAAACTGGAAGCATTTTTTCAGAGTGCAGACATGTATATGTGAGTGCAGTGCAATACCCAAAACGCAAACATGGGCCTCCCATAGTAATGCTAGTATCTTTCGTCTACTACTCGGTCAGTTAGGGGATAGATAAGGGAAATTTTTTGGTTGATTTAAATTTATTAACATGAATGAGTGGAGAGGGTGCCTTGAACAAAATAGTTTTGTCCTGCACAAACCTCCACAAAACAAAATAGTTTTGTCATTCAAATAGAGAATGGTAATGCAACTCACTAGTAGCTTTAATAGTTCTTTCAAACAGGGGGCTAGTATCTTCCATCCACTACTCTACTCGGCCAAATAAGGGATAGATAAGAGATTTTTTTTGTTGATTTAGATTTTAACATATGCATGAATTGGTAGATGGAGTGGGTGTTTTGAACAAAATAGTTTTGTCAAACAAATAAATATTAGTAATGAAACTCACTAGTAGCTTCAATAGTTTTTTTCAAACAGGGGCAAGGGCATAGCACCATATACGTAATAAATATTTACAACAGAGTATAAGCATAATTCAATAGATGATGCAAAAATGCAAAATATCCCAAAGTTTGTACAACAGAAAATAAGCAACTCCAATAGTGTAGCAGCCAAACAAAAATATAACAACGGATAGGCGAAGAAAAAAGGAAAACACCAGTATACAAACCTAACATGAGAAGATGGAACATAATAGGGAAAAGACGGCAAAATCTACTCATTTAATGGTAGCAAGGCTTTCAAAATTTTATTATTAGTTTAGTAATCCATCATGTGCCTTCATCATTCTATATTAACATGAACTTATAAAGGGCACATGAAGCAGTAGGGAGACAAATACATCAGCTTAAATTGTAAAGTAATAAAGCATGAACACTTTTGCAACTTTCATATATATCATTTGGCAACATGATATTCTACAGTACTTTCCATGTTTATCTTAACTTTAATGCAAAAGAACATAGCTGTTGTAAAAATCCAGGAGATTATCCTTTGTTTGGAAGGTTTATACCTCAATTCTCAAATCCGATTTGACTACACAAAGTGATAAATGAGGACTCCATATGACACTTCCACAAGAAACTATATTGCTGTGTGCCTCATAGTCTTTAGAGCAATTTTCATATAGAACTTTAGAGCAGTATTACTAGACTACTAGTACCTCCCTTTGCAAATTTACAACCCAAAGTTGACGTAGTCCATGTTTCAAATGGCCAACAGATTCACCAGAATTATTGCACAACACAACACACCCAAAATAACCCTCCCAAGCACATTTTTCCTGCAGCTTTCAAGACTCAAGTGAATTTACCTTATCGAGCTGTTCTTCGACTTACCGCACGCCTTCATTTTGCAAGTTTTTAGCTCCAAATACTAGGAGCCTGTTTATCTAGTGTTGCCATGTGTATTAAAACATACCACTACTGCAAACTAGCACATCCCTAATGCATATCTTACACACTTTTGTTGTTGGACACTGAAAGTCCATAGATTAGTTATTGCCGTGATTTGAGGTATTTCAATAATGTTATTTGATTGACATTGCACAATGCAATCCTTCCTCGTAAGATAATTCTTGCATCATAACTTAGTAATTTTCTACAAATCACAACACATTACATCAACTCAAACAAGGTTGGAACAATGAGACTAACATATCAGTGCAAAGTTGTTCCTTTAGTTAGAGATTAGCGCCCAAATTTACACTAGAGATATGTAGGATAGGGAGACAAATTGAAGCAGATGGACGCCTCACCTCGGGGAGCCACTGGTCGTCCTCGGCGGATGGACCTGAAGAGCCAGGGGAGTTTGAGGTCGCCGCAGGGGCTGCGGCTAGGGCTCGCATTAGGGTTGGGGCTCCACGGCCCCACTTGAATCAGACGCGGGGAGGGGCCTTCCCGACGGCGCCCATATCCGGCGAAGGCTTCGAAAATCATCGAACTGGGGACGCCGGCGAGGGCACACTGAGAAAGGCGAGCCCAGGATACAACGGGACGATGTTGCTTCAAGGGAACGAGTCAGTGGTTTATGGATCGATGCCGACGTGTGAATCTGGAATAAGGGGAGGAGTCGCCGGGCGTTGTTGCTCCGCGTGGAGGAACCGAGGGCTATGTTGCCGTCGCCGCCGTTAACGGCCAGATCCGGCCGAAGGTAGGGGAAGAAGGGTCGTGTCGGCCGCCGCCGTCAGGCGCGCTGAGGGGTAGGGGAGGGTGGCGCCTGCTGCCGCTGCCACTTGGAGATGGAGGGGCGGCGCCGGCCGCTGCCAGCGCGTGGAGAAGACAGGGGCGACGCCCGTGGGCGGCCCGGCGGATAAGGAAGAGAAGGCGGCGGCGCGCCAGCCGTCCCCGGCGAGTGGAGAAGCGGCGCCGCAGCCGGGCGCGCGCAGGAGCAGGGCGCCATCGCCGGCCACCCTTGGCAAGTGGAGACGGGGCGACGCCACCGGGCGCGTGGGGCGGGGGCGCCACCACCGGGCGCGTGGAGCAGGGGAGGCGAAAGGGGAGGACAGAGAGAGAGAAGGAGAGATGGGAGGGCACCGCCCCTCCCCCTTTACCTTTTTTTTTTTGAAAAATTGAGCTGGTGGCACCGAAAGATCACCTTATTTCATTTCTAGCATCGAAGCCTAATGGTACATTTATGTAGCACTAAAACGTGCCTCCGTTACCTATTTCTAGCACTTCGTCACGGTGAAATTGTTAACCCCGTTAGTTTGTCTCACTGCACAGAGGGTCCCACTTCTTTCTCTCTCCCACTCTTCAGCTGGCTCAAAGGAGAAGGGAGCATAGGAGCAGGGGAAGCGGCAGGAGAGCAGCGGCGGCGGCGATTCCGGTGATGGCGGCGGTTCTCCGGCGGGGAAAGTGAGGCGAGATGGCGAGGGAGTCCTCGGGCTTCGATTGGCGGCGGCGATGCACCGGGATTTCGTCAGGAGAGGCGTTGGCGGCGGCGCTAAGAGGCGGCGGGCGGCAGAGCTCGTCGCCGAGCCGATTGGCGGTGCGAGGGGCAAAGCAGGGGATTGGCGACCTTCTAGAGGGTGTGGAGATCAGCGGCGGAGGTGGAGGTCAGCGGTGAAGGTGGAGATCAGCGCCGCGTCTCCGGCGGCGAGGTGGCGGTGGCGGTGACGATGCGGCTGCGTTGACGATTGGCGGCGCGGCGAGGATGTCCGGCGGGCGGCGGCGGGACGGAGGATGTGTGGCGACGGTGGCCGGCCGCCGCAGGCATGGACCCGCACGCCTGCCCCCTCCCCTTTCTTCAGATTGAGCCGAGAGAGGAGAATCGGGAGAGAGAGAGAGGGGGGAAGAGAGGAGGAAGAAGACAAGGAAAACAGGTGGGACCCATGTGTCAGCGAGACATTAACGGCTCCATCTAACACCAGGGGTAACGGAGTGCTAAAAACGAGTAACGGCGACACCGTTCAGTGCTAGATACGATAACGGAGTTTCTTCGGTTCTAGAACTGAGTCCGACTGATCTTTTGGTGTCACCAGCTCAATTCTCCCTTTTTTTTTTAGCCGCCGCCTCGTGCTAATTCTTGGGCAGTCCTCCTCCTTATCGGTGGATTCGAGTCGATCCTGAGCGAGCTTAGGCTGTCAAAGCTTGAGCTCGGTTAGGCTCGAGCGGCTCGGCTCGAATCAGCATCGAGCTTAGGGTTAGGCTCAAGATCGAGCTCGATAAAAGCTCAGCTAGGCTCGAGATCGGCTCGGTTGAGCTCGAATGAAGGGATTTGTGCTGTTTTAAGGGGAAGATGAGACTATATGAGCTCGGTTGGGCTCGATTTCAAGCTCGAGCTCGGCTCGAATTGGTTAAAAAATTAAATTTAAAGAGAGGAATATGTTATGCAATGATAATTGCCCAGGCTCGGTTGGACTCGATTAAGGCTGGCGATCGAGCTCGAGCTTGGCTCGAATAGACTCGAGCTCGGCACCGGGCTCGAGATCGGCTCGTTTAGCATTCGAGCTCGAGTAGCTCGTCGAGCCCGAGCTTTTGGTCCGGCCCTACTCCTCCTCCTTTACCTTTTTTGTTTTTTCCCTCTAAAATCCTCCCTCTCTGTTGATTAGGGTTGATCCCTTTTTTATAGCAGGCAATTAGGGTTTGCCAATAATAGGCCAAATTTGGGCCAGGCTAATTCCGGACCAAAATAATCCGTAAAGATTATTTATTAATAATTCCGGGGCCGCGGGCTGATCAATGTCATCGAATTTTTTCTCATCAAACAACGTATTTATATATATATACGTGCCTCGTTCAATCGCTCTCCAATCAATTTGTGAGTTGTTCTTGTTCATGTGTTCATTCCCCCACGCATGATTCTGAACGATCTGAAGTGCTAGCATGATGTATATATGATGTCGCGCGATTGATGTTTTATGTGGTGCAGCTTTGAATTAGTGAATGGCAATCGGCAAAACTTAACGGAAATGTCGACCATTAAGACTTGTTTTGGTATATGTGTATCGAGATCAAATTAATCGTTCTGGGTAATATCTAATTAATTCGTCCATTCCGTCGCCTGCCTCACTTCTCTCCTCTTCGAGCCGCTGACTATACCCAACCATCCCCTAGCACCGTCTTTGCTTTGCTCTCGCTCCCTGCCACCTTCTCTCGGGTCCCATGAGTGTACATAAAATAGAATTTTGAAGATAATCAAATAAGCAATTCCTTAGAAGTAAGAGCCCATTTGTAATGAATGCTATCTTCTTTGAATACAGATTATTTCCCTTTTTTGGCTTATTTTTTGTCGCCAGCCTACATTTTTTTCCAAATGGTCCTTTTCTACACGCGTTCACACAGTTGTTTAAAAGCATGGATAAGCTTACATGTTTGCATATAGTATGCGAGAAAAGACTCATGCTCACCGGAATTATGTGGATGATATCCCAGAAGATGTTAAGCAGAGGAGACTTGCAGAATTGATTTAAACCTTTCGTGAAACCACAGCAAAGATCTATGATTCTCAGATCGGTACAGTGCAACTTGTTCTAGTTGAGGGACCCAACAAGCGAGCTCCTGAAACAGAGCTGATTGGAAAAACTGATAGGGGGCACAGGGTTTCTTTTACTAGTGTCGATGTACCACATACATTTGAAGGTGTTGAAGCACGCAATCCAGTGGTTGGTGACTTTGTTGAGGTGAAAATTTCATCAACAGCATCATTCTCTGGGGAAGCAATTGCACGCACAAGCTTGAGCATGTTCTACAAGAATCCTTTATCCGATGCACGTTCGGTTGCTGCGTAAGGAATGTGCTTGAGCATGTTAGGTCATGGACTGAATTAGAGAACCCATGTCATGTTCTTTCATTTTAAATGACTGCAAGTTAGAACATGGAGTGCAGTTTAATTGGGTATGGACATCTTGGCATGGGGAATTATTGGTAGTTTAGTTCTGGATGGAAAGACAGCATACTGCTACCTTATTAGCAGCTAATGTGAAAAGTATCTTCCACATAATGCCTGCTAATCATGCAGTGAAGCACCTTGTGAAGTTGATATTGTAATGAAAAGGTCAACCTGCAGGCGCGCTTTGAGCCGGGGGCCATGCCTAGGCTGAAGCTCCTGACCTTTAGGTTCTACGCTGCGCCTGTGCCGGCTAGTGACGATCATCCATCAGTGGGCATTGCCCACCTCCAGAGCATCCAAAAGGTGGTCTTCCGATGCTCGCCGTGGTATAGGCCCGACGGCGCCGGCGTCGTGGAGACTAGAGACCATAGCCGCCGTGCGAGGAGAAGCCTAGGGGCATCCCAATCGGGTCGCCGTCGAGGTTCTCCGAGAGAAGGATGCTGGTGGCAGTGCCGCGGGTGCGGTGGAGGCGGAAGCAAAAGAATCATGTGCTCCCAGACCCTCTAAATCTTGAGTCTTGACGCCCGTGAGATTGCATGATGATGAGTGGAGTATTTCTTAATATTTGTCAAAATATTATGCTATTATGTTAGCGTTAATCAGGTACATGCCACTACTGTGTGAAGACACTTTTATATTTGCCATTATAAAACTTTCTTTAGTATTGATGCTATTATAAAACCATTTTAGTTAGATAAATGCCATTATGAACATCTTTGCACCTATCCTCTTCAAATTAATTCTAATTTTTCCTCTCTCCACTTTCATGTCATCTCCTTCCCCTCTCTCTTCAAACTTCTATGAGATCCAATCCAATGGAGCTTTTTTGCTCTTGACCTCCATCCTCCTTCGCTGGCCCTTCCTCTCGATGTTGCGTGTCTCTCTACCACAGCCAGACGTCTAATGGTAAATGAAAATATCAAACACTGCTGCACTGCAACGATAGTGCAACAAAACTGCCAAAAATGGTGCAACAATTAACGTAGGGAACTGCAACATTGAAAGTTGCTTAGTGCAACAAAGTGTAATGTTGCGTGTTGCATTGTGTTAAAATCAAATGTTGCACATGAGCAACTAAGATGTTGCAGTATGTTGAGACAAAAATGTTGCACAACAATATCTAAGAAATAAAAGGGACAAATAGGGATTTTCTCGAGGTTCGGAGGCGCCTTTTACGTCCCAATTGAGGCAAACTCTTGTTCCTCACAAGTCGGTTCCCGCTCGAGCCTCGTTCCTCAATCCACTCGAGGTAGCTCTTCACCACTCCGGCAAGATGGACTCCAAGCCTTTCACATTACTTGAGGACTCCCACAAGTTCCTTTGGTGAGCTACTCAAGTCACACCACCACCAACAAGCTGACTAGGGGAAACCGCTCCCCACGACTAACAAGTTTGGCGAAGATCAACTACCCGGAATCTAGATACCCAAGAGAACAACTAGAGAGAGTAACTCAAACCTCACAAAAGTTTCACTTGAAAATTCATGGAGGCAACCTACAACCTATCCCTAACCTTAGCCTAGCCATTGCGCCACGTTGCCCCACCAACACCCGTCGTCGCCGCCACACCCCAACCTTGGCCTAGCCGCCGCCTCCACGCCCTTTCTCAA
Organism: Raddia distichophylla; assembly: GCA_005191435.1. NCBI lineage: Eukaryota > Viridiplantae > Streptophyta > Magnoliopsida > Poales > Poaceae > Raddia > Raddia distichophylla. The sequence continues at coordinate 661,395 of SPJY01017277.1, forward strand.
CGATGATGGTGCGGGGTATGTCGTAGTGTCAGTTGGAGGCGAAGGCAAGCAACCCAGAATTGGAGGCGAAGGCAAGCAGCCCAGAATCGGAGTCGGTGTAGGTAGGCGGGAGCGAGAGGTGGTGCAGCCAGCTGGGGTTGGGGAAAAAGGGAGGAGGGAGGATGGAGGAGAAAGATGAGAGTGTCATTTTCTTTGTAAGACGGACTCCAAGCCTTTCACATTACTTGAGGACTCCCACAAGTTCCTTTGGTGAGCTACTCAAGACACACCACCACCAACAAGCTGGCTAGGGGAAACCGCTCCCCACGAGTAACAAGTTTGGCAAAGACCAACTCACCGGAATATAGATACCCAAGAGCACAACTGGAGAGAGTAACTTAAACCTCACAAAAGTTTCACTTGAAAATTCATGGAGGCAACCTACAACCTATCCCTAACCTTAGCCTAGCCATTGCACCACGTCGCCCCGCCATCACCCGTCGTCGCCGCCACACCCCAACCTTTATGCGGACGACACGACCATTTTCATGTCCCCTACCAAGCCGGAGGTTGCAAACCTGGTTCATCTCCTACAATGGTTTGGTGACATCTCTGGCCTCAAGACTAACCTCCACAAGAGCCAGATTTTGCCAATCTCTTGCAATGGCATTGACGTTCATGATATTCTTCGCACCTTCCCAGCCCAGTTGACCTCCTTTCCGATCCGCTACCTTGGCATTCCCTTATCTGTTAAACGTCTGCGCAAGGTCCACTTTCAGCCTTTGGTCGATAAGATGGCAGGACGGCTTGCTGGTTGGAAAGGCAAGCTCATGACGGCAGGTGGCCGTCTGACCCTGCTCAACTCCGTGCTTTCTGCTATGCCGACCTATGCCTTTTCAGCTACCTTGGCTCCAAGATCGGTCATCAAGAACATCGACAGACTTCGACGGGCCTGGCTTTGGAATGGTGCTGAAACACTAAACGGTGGGCGAGCGCGGGTCAACTGGAGTACTGCTTGTCGTCCTTTGGACCTCGGTGGCCTGGATGTGCATGATCTCTTCAAATTCTCTCGCGCACTACGGCTTCGGTGGCTTTGGTTTCAGAGGAGGGGTGGATCTCCCCGGCCTTGGATGTCCTTGGGTTTGACCTATGACGACACTGACCTCGCTCTTTTTTGTGCAGCCACCAAGATTATTTTAAACTCTGTCTTAGACATTTCCTTCTGGCACGATCACTGGCTCCAAGGAATGTCCCCTAGGCAATGGGCCCCCTCGCTCTACACCATTATGACCCACAAAGACTGCACCGTTCATAATGCCCTCGAGGATAACTATTGGGTCGACTGCATTAGGTATAGTTTCCTGCCTAGCCATTTGCCTGAGTTCCTTCTTCTATGGGGTAAGTTGGTCATAGTTAGCTTGATTGAAGGGTGTGATCGCTTCCAATGGTGGTCGGATGTCAATGGTATCTATTCCTCCGCTTCTGCTTACAGGCTTCGGTTTGTTGGGTCTGTCTCCTCCTCCATTCATCGCATCATTTGGAGAGCTTGGAGCCCCACAAAAATCAAATTCTTCTCGTGGCTTGCCCTGCAGGGCAAAATCCTGACCTCTGACCAGCTACTTCTCAGGGGTTGGCCCAACAGTTACATCTGTAAACTTTGCCTGCGGAATTTGGAGATAGTTCACCACCTGTTCCTGCACTATTCGTACTCCAACCACGTATGGCAATCCATCAGTGACTGGTTCCACCTTCCCATTTGCCAGCCGCCTACCAATGGCGACCACCTCTTCCCATGTGGTGGGAGAACGTCATTGGCGGCTCTTGTCCAGCAACCAGGAAGGCCATTGGCTCTGTCTTGATGGCAACCACTCGGCACATTTGGTTGGAACGGAATAGGCGCACCTTCGGCGACGATGACACATCCTCTTCCTCAACGCCCCATCGGATCATTGATCTTATCAAGGATGAACTCCGGGCTTGGAGTACGGCGGGTGCTAAGGATGTCAATGCTCTAATAATTTGTAATAGGCCTTGCTAAGAGCTCAAGCGCTTGTTTCTCCCCCACCCCTTCTCCTTTCATTTGTTTGTGTTTCCTCACTCTGGGCAAGCCATCTTGGCTAGTCTAGACTTTACTTGTACTTATAACTCTTCTACCTACTAATGAATGAACGATTCTTCTACTCCTTCAAAAAAAAATTAAAGAGGGCGGCCAGGAGGGGAGTACAAAAGTCTATTTGAATTGATCAAAGAATGAAAATAGTATTGATGCAAGAGATGTGAGATTGTAATGGCACCAGTGATAATGTCGACTTTATAATGGCATATACGTGAAAGAACTTAATAATGACATGTATGCTATTAACCTCTTTTTTAGAACACCTATCTCTAAAAGTTATTTCCCTCCAAAGGATACTATAATGGTAAGAGCTGCCGAGCTTCAACCAAAATTAAGCGGGGGCATTTCAGTAAGTTGAAATCAATTTACCTTGCATTATACCTATGTAACTTTGCTCAAAATAATTTATAGGGGCCATTACTAATCTCTTGCCCTTGATGGGAATTCAATCCCTATTTGACTATCCACCAACACTAGCTGCACAAAACTAGCGATTGATAGGGCGTTTGGTTTGTGAATGTTTCAATCCCTGATTGGAAGTCAATCCCTTACTAAGCTCAAAAAAGTAAGGTTCTGTTTTTTTGGGTTGATCTAAATGGCAGAACGAAGTACAAAGCAAGGAACATATCTGATGTCATAATGAACAAGCTGCAAATATATACATATAAATAGTGTTAGAAACTGGAAACATTTTTTTTAGAGTGCAGACATGTATATGTGAGTGCGGTGCAATACCAAAATGCAAACATGGGCCTCCCATAGTATTGCTAGTATCTTTTGTCTACTACTCTACTTGGTCAGTTAGGGGATAGATTAGATAATTTTTTGGTTGATTTAGATTTTATAAACATGCATGAGTTGGTAGATGGAAAAGGTACCTTGAACAAAATAGCTTTGCCCTGCATGACCTCCACAAAACAAAATAGTTTTGTCAAACAAATAAAGAGTGGTAATGAAACTCACTAGTAGCTTCAATAGTCTTTTTCAAACAGGGAGCTAGTATCTTTTGTCTACTACTCTACTTGGTCAATTAAGGGATAGATAAGAGATTTATTTTGTTGATTTAGATTTTAACAAATGCTTGAATTGGTAGATGGGGTGCGTGTCTTGAACAAAATATTTTGCCAAACAAATAAAGATTAGTAATGAAACTCACTAGTTTTTTTCAAGAGAACAGGGGCAAGTGCATAGCACCACAAACGTAATAAATATTTACAACAGAGTATAAGCATAATTCTATAGATGATGCAGTAATGCAAAAGATCCCAAAGTTTTGTACAACAGAAAATAAGCAACTTCAGTTGTGTACCAGCCAAACAAAGATGTAACAACAGATAGGCGAAGAAAATAGAAAACACCAATATACAAACCAAGCATGAGAAGATGGAACAAAAAATAGGGAGAAGACAGAAAAATCTACTCATTAAATGGTAGCAAGGCTTTCAAAATTTTATTATTTGCTTAGTAATCCATCATGTGCCATCATCATACTAGATTAATATGAACTTATGAAGGGCACATGAAGTAGTAGGGAGACGAATACATCAGCTTAAATTGTAACGTAATAAAGCATGAACACTTTTGCAACTTTCATATATATCATTTGGCAACAGGATATCCTACAGTACTTTCCATGTTTATCTGAACTTTAATGCAAAGGAACTTTAATGCGCCGGCTGCTCTGCTTCCCCGTGGTCCGCCTCCACGGCCACGCCGGGACGCCTCCTCTTCCCCCTCCCCCCACCTCCGTGGCCCTCGTCGGCGGGGGAGGGGAGGTCGCCGGCGATGAGGAGGCCCTGCACGACGGTGCGGATGGACCTGAAGAGCCAGGGGAGTTCGAGGTTGCCGCAGGGGCTGCGGCTAGGGCTCGCGTTAAAGTTGGGGCTCCACGGCCACTTGAAGCAGACGAGGGGAGGGGGTTTCCCGGCTGCGCCCATCTCCGGCGAAGGCGAAGGGTTTAGAGTTGAGACGTCGAGTCGAAACTCGGAACGCGGACGTGCGGACAAAATTTTCCAAGCGATTTTCGCATAGAGGTGGCCAAACGGACCGGGCCAACAAGGCCGAACCGGGCCGGCTCGCACTGTTCACCGAACCGGTGAACCGAACCAAACTTGGGCCGAGACCTCAGCCCGTCGGGTCGACCCGGTTCTGTTCATACAGTGACGGGCCGGCTTGGTTCGATTCGTCACTGTTGCATATTTATTTAATTAAATATATTCATTTATATATATATTTCTAATAATATATAATGTATTTACGCAATTTATAGTGTATATTTGTGAAATATAGGGGTTTTTCTTAATTTATTTAAATATTTTAAATTAAAATAAACTGGCCTATAAAACCGGGCCGGCCCGGTTCGGTTCGGTTACTGTGTGAACCGAACTTGGGCTGAGACCCAGGCCCATTGGCCCGGTTCGCATAGTAATCGAACCGAGCCGAACCGTGCCAGCCCGTTAGCCAGGTCTGTTTTCGCATTTGCCATTGCAGGTGGGCCCGACAATAGGGGGAGCACGGGTCCATCTGCCATAGCCCATAGCTCATAGAAAAGCGATTGGGAGCATCATTCAGGGTTTACAAAACCGCCTCACTTCTCCGAATCGTCTATTGCACGGAGCCGGTTAACCGCGGCTAATCGGCGGTTTGTCATGGTTTTGGCCATAAATACAAATTTGAATTTTGTCAAAAAATTGGCTGGTTAGCCGACGGTTTATTGCGGTTAGCCGCGGTTAGCCACGGTTTTGGTGGTTTTGCATTTTTTTTAACACAAAATCACATGAATGATGATAAAAATTTGAATTTTTAAATTCTATTTAAGCCAAAGTGCTTAGAATAATTAATAGTATTTTTAGAAATTTTATATAATTTTCTAATTCAAAATTTATTCGGATAAATTCCGAACGGTTAGCCTCCACGGATTTACTAACCGTCCACCCGCAGAGAACGGTTAACCGCCGTTAACCGTCGGTTTTGTAAACCTAGGCATCAGTACAGTCTATTTATCTATCTATCTATCTATCTATCTATCTATCTATTACATATACAACGTGCTAGCGTCGAACGATCCCCGTGCGATGCGTGGCATCGTTCAGAGCTGTCATATCGCTCGTCGAAACAAATCCAACCGTCCATATTAAACTAACCTTCAAAACATTTTCCTGCCTACCTGAGCAACACGGCGCGCTTTGGCGAGTTTGCTAGACGACCTAGCTTCCTCTAAGGGGACAAAGGATCGAATCCTAGCTCTGCCATTTTCCAGCGCACATTTTTCCCTCGCCCGTACGCGCCTGAGATCTCGTAGATTTTTCGCCTGTGCGTGGGTACAGTTTTTTCCCGTCTCTCCCATTGACTGTATGTTCGCCTACGTGCTTTGTTAGCTGCTAGCAAAAAATGCTTATAGTGATTTATATTTATTTATGTGTCTTTATTTATTTATTTAATTTACCTTTTCTACTTCCACCCTTTTTCCCCCTCTTTTCACCATGCTTTGTCACCAATAGCACGCAACTCAACTGGTAGTGCATGCGAGGCCATAGTGCCAGGAGGTGGGTTCAAATCGTAGTGTCGCCAATTTTTTTTTCCCAATTTTTTCTCCAGATTTCATTGCAATGTGTGAAGACAAAAGAAAACTAAAAACAGGCCAAGATTTTACCATAAGTCTTTTTTACAACGACAAAAAAAAAATTAGACGGAGACTTCATAGTCAAATCCAATTTTGTTGAACCTCTTTTGTAGATTTTGGATGCAACGCGAGAAAAAAATAACAAATAATTGACCAACAATTTACCATAAAAATTTCTTTGATGTGGAAACACACTAAAAGCATGGAAAAAAGACCAAGATTTCATGGTGACGTGGTTAATCGGGTTTTTTTCCCTTTCATTTCCATTTTTAGTGTCACACAAAAAAAAATATAAAAATAGGTCATCTATCTTTCATATATTAAACGCTGGCGTTGAGAAGCCACCTTGCGACACGCGTCCTCACTCCGTCGTGCGTCCACGTCGCTACATTCAATCGTACCCGTCCATTTAACACTTATATTTAAAACATTTTTTACGTTCGAAGCCACAACAACTCAGTGCATTTGGTCTGGTGCTCTTTAGCGTTGGGTTTAAGTCCACAGGTCGCGAGCTTAAGTCCCAGCGCCTCACTTTTTTCCAACTGTTTTGTTGCTCTCCCACATTTCCCTTTCTAATTACCTATTATGCCGCAAACGCATGTCTCAACAACAAACAATGCTTACCTCAGTTGGCCTGACATTCTTAGTGCAGCGCAGGGTTGCTTGTTCGAACCCAAACTTTGGCCCTTCTTGTACTTTTTATGACACTTTACAGTATGCTCAAAAAAATTTAGATCATAATTTCATGGTAGCGGTCCGTAAAAAAGGTATATTCTTTATTAAAAATTGAAACGACCATAAAAAACAAAGGACAACCTATTTTTTCCCATTCTAATTTAATTCTAGCAAGCTAAACAGATCTAGAAATTTACATGTTTTTTAAATGTAAACAAAACTTTTATAGTAAGGATCGACAAATGAATTTGAGCATTACAGATGTTAAATTTTTCTATATCAATTAGTAAATAATAGAAATAAAAAGCTTTTGAAATATATAACTATAGTTTAAGAGCATGTATTCATGAAGATGTCCACAAAAAGATCTAGCTATTTTAAAAACATTCACGATTTACAAATGATTGTATTAGGAAATAATTCATTCTTTTATTTTAGTCTAACTTTTATGGCCACTTAAAAAATCTAGAAAAAAACTATGCAAAAAGCACGCTAATATCATTATAATGACCTATAAAAAATTTTAACATCAGCAACTAATTTCAAAAAAAGAAATAAAAAATAATGGGAAAAGCAAAAAAAGATGAAATTATTTTTGTTAGTTTGTTTTGTGATACATCTTTATTTACTCAGATATAAGAGGGCTTGCAGTGGCGCGCCGCTGGCGCGCTAACCCTACTAGTGTAGATACAACTTCAATTTAGATTTCTTCCTCCCAAAAAACATTATTTATTTATAAAATTGCACCTAGAATTCTAGATCCATAATTCTTCGATTTCTAATGCATTTTTAGAATTAAAAATGAACTACAAATCCTTCTCCGGTCGCTACATAGGTCAGCCCAGCCGAGCTCACAGTCTATTCTGGACGTCCACATGCCTACTCTATTGTGCCTATGCGAGCCCAGCCCCGCATGTCAGCTTCTTTTATGGTCATTATCTTATCACTAAATAATATTGTTTATATTGACTAGTACAATAAGCAAGGCCACTTAAATATTAATTGGCTTTCTTCATGCTAGTATGTTTCTGTAATATGCACATCGTTCATCGTAAACTATCTCCGACAGATAAAAAATGCTCCAAATTTCAAGTACAAATATGCAATATCAACTTACAGGACTAAAACAAAAGGACACACCAATTTTGCAAGTGACGTAAAGAAGTCTTGTGACATACAAACATGCTGGGTTATCCATAACTAATCAATTAGGAGAGGCATAAATTGCAACCGATATGAAAACATACGACAAATGCAAACAGGCAAGGTGGGATGATTGGTAAGATCAGCCCCCAGATGATGGGCAACATTTTGACGTTTCAATCAGTAATTAACATAATCGATGACTACTTTTGGCTCCTTAGTCTCCTTCAAATCTTCTACTAAGAATGCAGTTACTTCATCATCTGGTCCAATATTAACTCTGAGATGCACCTCTTGGAGCATTTTAAGGGTTTGGATGCCGAAAAGGCCTTCGAATGCTTCAAACCGCGTCTCAATCCTTTCAAGTTCTGGCATTGCATCTTCTGAAAAGCTCAGCTTTGGTACGACAGGCGCAAAGATACGAAGCAGCTTGAGACCCCTGAATCCTCCACCTGGAACAATTATCTCCCCGTCGGTATCAAATTTGTTATTCTCAAGGATGTCTACTATGTCCTGGTCACATTTCACTGCACTTAGAGAAAAGGTGAGGGAAAACAAGGAAGATAGATCTTGCAGAAGATCAAAAGTTTTTTTCCGGAGAACTGTCACAGAAAGGGTTAACTTGTTGAGATTACTGAGTTTGGTGATCCACTCTGGGGGCCTTTCCAGCTTGCCAGAGAGCTCCAGGGCAATGAGGAATCTTGGAGGTGAGGACATGGAGTCCAGTGAATTGATGAAATCAGATAGCTCATCGTTAATCGCCAAACTCTGCAAACCACAGCTGCAAAGATACTCAATAGCGGAGCGCAGTTCTTTAAAGGTTTCACTATCTTCCTCTATTTTGAGCTTGTAAATGGCGAGCTTACTTAGCCCTGTAAACTGATGAAGACTGGCTACAGCTGTTGTTGATTCCTTGACAATCTCAATCCCTGAAAGTACACGGAGTGATTTCATTGCCTCCTTGCTTTTCATGGACTCCCTATTTATTTCTTCAGGCAACCTCAACCCTTTCCGTGGGTTTTTACTTCCACCAAGTATGCTACTGATCCTTCTGAGCTGGCCTATAGTTTTAGGAAGCTCCTCAACTTTTGTTTCCCTTGTGTCAAGGGTCTCTAAATACTGGAGTTTCTTGATATTTGGAGGAATTTTGGCAATCCCTGTCCGCCGGAGTCCCAAATACTTAAGTACCAGCATTTTACAGATGTCCTTAAGATGTTTCTCCTTCAAACCGTTCCAGCCCTCAAGATCCAGCACCTGTATTATTCCGTCATTGAATGAATGGAAAGGCAATGTGTTCAGGCTGCCAAACACGGTCAGTGAACGCACTTGAGACAAGTTCATGCCTTTGGTTGAACTTCCATGCTTGGAATCACTGCTTTGTATAGAGAGTCGACGAACCTTATTGCTAGGTGCTGGCATTAGCCAATGGCCACCAACAACAGTAATAAAATTCTCTTCACTTGACTTTGACACAATGTATTCAAGAACCATGTCATGAACTTGAAAGGTTTTTACCTTTCCATTGCTGTTATGCTCCACGGGACGTATTAACTTCCTTCTCATGAGCCGATAAAAGTATGTTTCTGCAACTTCCTCCTCGGTTAGCCCTTGCTTCTCACTAATAAAACCTTCGGCTATCCATCGCCGGGTTAGTCGCTTCCTACTAATTTTCCAACCCTTTGGAAATATGCCCAAGTATAATAAGCATGTCTTGAGATCTGCTGGTAAATCATTGTAGCAATAATCGAGTATCCTTGTAACCCCATTCAGTGTAAGGGATTCAACCTGCTCTGGGAACAATGATTTAGAAACTCTAGTCCACTCAGTGTTTGGGCTGCAGGCCACAAGACCAGCTATGGTGACTAAGGCTAAAGGTAACCCACAACATTTTTTCCATATGTCTTCAGGTACTTCCTTCGGTACTTCATGGACACCTATGTTGCTTTCGACTTCAAAAACACTTTCCTCAAATAACCTTTTAGAATCGTCATCATTTAGAACACCAATTGTATGGAGGAGATCGACATCATTTCTTTGAGAGCATGTTGCACCAACAGCTTGAAATCTTGAAGTCACTATTATTTTACTGTTTTTTGTATCCTCATCTGGCAAACAAATTCTGATACTTTCCCACGTTTTTGCAGACCATATGTCATCGATCAAGAGGAGATACCTACCAAAATGGAATAGAAAATATTAATGAATTACTTAAATTTTCAACATATGCCATCACATACAATTTAATGGTTATACTAATATTGAAGGAAATATAATGTTGTCTCTTGTATCAATTATTTATTTATGTCTATTTTGATCTGTTATATCAATCTTGATCAAAGCTATTTGCTGTATTTACACCATATTAAGCTATCTACAATATAATTGACAATTTTCATTTGCACTACTACTTAGGTCTAAGGGGCTAGAACAATTAAACAGCACAAAATGAAGTAGAAAAAGAGCTACATTGCATTTTTGTTGAAGGATTGAAGCCATGTTATAGAATAGAAAATCAACAAAAAAAAACTAAGGTATTAGAATTCTGTTGACGACTGTGAGACGGGCTCCACGGGTCGATCTTACTTAGTTGATGTGAGGCTCAACCATGACCCTTCTCCTTAAACTATGATGTAACGACTTGGTGAAAGCCGGAGAATTAGCTAGAACTAAGATAAAGGGACACAACACTTTTATCCCGGTTCGGGCCTCCATTGACGGATAACATCCCTATGTACGGTTTTCGTTACTATCATGGAATGGAAGTGGTTACAAGGGGAGGAGGACAAGATTGAGAAGCTTGTACTCTAGTACAATAAGTGCTCTGGGCACTGGTGCAGATGTTACCTGGCTGCAAGAAGGAAAGAACTCCCTCTCCCAACTATCAGGTCCTAAGGCTCATGAGTGTGTGCGCATTAACTCTACTGGAGTTCTTCGCTGGTTTTGGGGCTATTTAGGCGTGAGAGGTTTGTTTGTAATGATGAGGGATGGAACCCATCTCTTCATTATTGACTCCTTTTATAGGCGAATTGTCTTGGCGCGGTGGCTCTCTTGGCGGGTTATCGGGGCACGCGGATCTTTGCCAGCCAATGATCGCACAGTCGTAGATCCGCGGAATCCTTTGTGCAGTTCGTCGGGTGATATCGAGTGGCTATCCACTCATGATGACGGCCCCCAAACCTTTTCAATACCAGGAGGTGTGGACGATTTGACATAACAGAGTATCTTGCGTTGATGCATGCCTTGGTATCGAGGTTGTGTTGACTCGAGGCTGCCTCTGCGCTGCGCCTGATACTGATAAGAACGCAAGCGCATAAGGTTGCGGGCCTCGAGCCTCCTAAGCCCGAGCTTTGAGCTTTAGAAAGATCAAGCTGGGGCTGGAGGGGAGGAGGCAGGTGCTTGATCGTGGTCCAGGAAGTTGGCAGGGGTCCTTAATTGGGTCGTATTGCCTGGTGGGCCTTGCATGCCTTGTGTAACACTTCGGCCCGGTATGTTGTGAGGCCCAAGTGGCCCATGTGGATATGATGGTGGGTTTAATTCCATATCGCTAGTTGAGATAGAGTTGTAGTAGCATATAATGCATGTTGAAGCCAAACATAGCACCTTGAGTTAACCCTTTAGGACGAAGCGAGCCCGAAAGTCCAAGTAGGTGCTATGCATTCGTGGGCCAGCCCCGTAGGTGAGCTATACTCTAAGTGAATTTGGGCAAGGGTGTTACAAATGGTATCAGAGTGTCAACCCTCGCTGTGCGATAGATCGTGTGGGCTTAGTTGCGCGAGCATATTGCGCATGGCTTGTGTGGGGCTAGAGTGGTCACAAGGCATGGCATATGGATCGACACTAGACGCACGGCCGTATACCTAGGGGGATCCTGAACATTTGCCGCTTAGGAGGTGTGCTGACGAGGTCGTCAGCCTATTAACGGTGGGTGAGTGTAATTCTCCGGCCCGATGTGTTGTCAGGCCCATGTGGCCTATGCGTATGTGATGGTGGGATTCATCCCATATTGCTAGTTGAGATAGAGTTGTATTAGCATATAATGCTTGTTGGAGCCAAACATAGCATCTCGGATTAACCATTTTGGACGAAGCGAGACCGAAAGTCAAAGTAGGTGCTATGTATGCATGGGCCAGCGCCGTAGGTTGGGCTAGGCTCTAAGCGAATTTGGGCCAGGATGTTACACCTTGCGATGCTCACGCTTGCTCATGGGCCACCTGTTATTTCACCGACAAGTTCAATAATTACCCTTCTTACAAATGGTAAAGATGTTAGATACCACTCTAAATTTGCACTGATGCCTCAACCAATTTTCCTAAAAAAAGAGATGTGAAACACATGTTCATACAAAACGTAATAAAAGTATTAATAAAATAACAAAATGAAACGACAAATATGATTGCATTCATACATTTTTTTTCCATGCAATTCTAAACCGAACAATTTAGCATTGAAAATATGAAATTTTAACAAAGTTCTTAATTTTACAATTTTTTGTATTTAGAATTTCACATGCCAAATTGTCAAGATCAGAATCCGATGTGATGAATGAAGTTGCATTTGACACCTTAATATTTCTTCATATTTTTCAATTTTTATAAATCATTTTACTTTTACATTTAAAATATTGAAATGTGAATTTTAAAATTTTGATAGCTAAATGAGCTTTTATTCAGCTTTTTTCAATTTTTTCAATTTGTTTCGAATATCTTAACGAATGAAAATATTTGATAACGTTATAGCGCTAAATGTCCTGAATTTAGACTGCTATACGGTAATTAAAGACTCCAATTTTCAATGCTATATATTTAGTAACCAATTTAGAGTGGTATACAACAAATTTCACCAATATCAATACATATGTTGGAACATATTGGAAAATGTGGGGGCTTACTTAGAACTACCATGTTCATTTTAGAAACTAGAAATTGTAATTCAGTTAGTGTTGCCTCTTAACTATTTATGATTTACTTATATATTTGCAAAAAAAAAATTGTAAATGCAAAATTTGGGTATGTTAGTTCTACAGCTTATCGTGTCATCGCTCCTTATTTTGCCAATTGTGCCAGAATACATTTCAATTCCAGAATACTTTCTATCTAGAAATGAGTGGGTAATAATGAATCATTAATGAATGATTTGCATGTAGTACCTCTTTGTGGCCAGGCACTGTTTCAGTTCTTCGACGAGTTGGTCGCGGTTCATAGCTTCGAAATCGATCTTCTTCGCATCCAAGCTGCCATCCTTGCCTTGCTGACTGCGGCCCCGGATGAGCGGCAGGACTAGCTTCAATTTGCCTTTGATATGTGCAGCTAAGCTCTTCTTCTGTAAGCTTCTCTGTCTCTGTGCCCTGACGCCTTGCTGGCTCCCATGGCTGCTGTCCTGTGGCACGAGCTGGTACAGGATGCTCCTCAGGACTGCGTATTCGTCGTAGTTCTGGGACACGGTGACGGACGCCCGGCACTCGAATTCGTTCTGGAATCTTCGGTACAGCGCCGTGGCGATCGTCGTCTTCCCCACGCCGCCGAATCCGACCAAGGAAAGAACAGTTCGCTCCGCGTTAGATCTGCTGGTCACCCATTTTTCGAGCTTCTCCATGTCCGCCTTCACCCCCACGGGGTCCTTCGTGCCGACGAGCCGGCGGCTCGCGCGCTGGTGCTCAGCAACGTCGCTATACGCGGCGAGCTTTGCGCCGCCGCCGCCGTCGCTCGGGTTGTTCACCCCGTACCTGCTGCGGCGCTCGGCGATCTGCTGCGCCCGGAGCTTGAGGCCGGCGATCCTGGAGGCGATGTCGCGGCGGGGCCACCACGTCTGGAGCTCGTAGATCGTCGCGACGGCGAAGGAGCAGCATCGGGCGTCGGCGATGGTGGAGTCGTGGGGGAGGCGGCGGGCGAAGTTGTCGACGCAGTCCTCGACGTCGTACGCCATGTCGCGGATCTGCTTCATCCAGTCCTTCATCCGGTTGTCGACGTGGCCGTCGGGGGCGGCGGAGAGGTCGCGGAGGAATGCCTGCATGCTGGCCAGCTCGTCGTTGATGTACTGGACGTCGCCGCGGACGCCCCGGATGAGCGCGTACTCTTGGGCCAGGAGGCCGCCGAGCTTGCCCAGGATAGATTTCATGGTGGCCTCCGAGGCACCTACCACCAGCTCCATCTTCGCGCTCTCTCTCTCTCTCTCCGCCTCGGCGGGCTTGTGGTCGCCGGCGGCGGCCGGCTCGGCCTGGGAGGAGAGAGTAGAGGGCGAGTGGTATACCTGCAGCGATGGCTTGGCTGGCCGGCGGTGGCTGCGTTCTCCGGCGGGCCGGAAGTTAATGCTTTGGTCGCTGTGACGGAGATGATAATACTATATATATAGTCTAGCAGCACATTGTGCCAGTATCAATTAATCATTCATCAGAGCATCCCCAACTCCAGCACTGCTTATGTTATCATTGTGTCCTTCCGATTTTGCCCCCGTGCCAACACAGGGCGAGCTGAGCTCTGGGCCTGAGGGTCCAGTCATCCATATATAATTACTATCATTATCAGCTTTTAGAGTCTCTTGCTGACCCGTAGGCCGTAGAACTAATTGTTTAGATTAGATGCCAGATGGCTCATTCATTGAACGGAATCCCGCATGTGATGACGCTGAGAAGATTGAATAGCCTTGAGCCTGTTGCGGTTCCGAAAATGATAGCATAAACAGTGCCAGCTCAGGTACATAAAACAATGTCTTGTAACGTGCTGCGTGGGCAATGCTGTTTAGGCAAGAGCTACAGAGTCCGTTAGCAGCTAGCTGTTTAAAAGTTCTAGTCTTGGTTCTTGAAAACAATACTTATCTCATGGTCATCGATGGCATTGTTTAATAGTACTTGGCTTGGTACCCTCATTGCGTTCGTCGAGACGTTGAGATAGCTCGACAGAACGGAACCCTCTAGCATACATTATACGAAGTTATACGAGATAACCATGCATAGAGCAATATATATAATGTTGAAACCCTAAGATCATCCGTAGCATGGACTCCACTGCATACCCGATTCGGGCCTCCATTGTCGGATAACATCCCTATGTCCGGTTCTCGTTACTATCAAGGAATGGAAGTGGTTAAAAGGGGAGGAGGACGAGCTTGAGAAGCTCGGACACCAGTACAATAAGTGCTCTGGGCACTGGTGCCAGTGTTTCCTGGCTGCAAGAAGGGAAGAACTTCCTCTCCCAACTATCAGGTCCTAAGGCTCATGAGTGTGTGCGCATCAACTCTACTGGAGTTCTCTGGTGGTTTTGGGGCTCTTTAAGCGTGAGAGGTTTGTTTGTATTAATGAGGGATGGATCCTATCTCTTCGTTATTGACTACTTTTGTAGGCGAGTTGTCTTGGCGCGGTGGATCTCTTGGCGGGTTATTGGGGCACGCGGATCTTTGCCAGCCAATGGTCGCATAGTCATAGATCCACGGGATCCATTGCGGTCCGTCGGGTGATATTGAGTGGCTATCCACTCATGATGACAGCCCCCACACCTTTTAAATACCAGGCGGTGTGGACGATTTGACATAACGGGGTATCTTGCGCTAATGCATGCCTTGGTATCGAGGTTGTGTTGACTCAAGGCCGCCTCTGCGCTGTGCCTGATATGGATAATAACACAAGCGCATAAGGTCGCGGGCCTCGAGCCTCCTAAGCCCGATCTTTGAGCTTTAGAAAGCTCAAGTTGGGGCTGGAGGGGAGGAGGCAGGTGCTCGATCGTGGTCCAGGAAGTTGGCAGGGGTCCTTACTTGGGTCGTATTGCCTAGTGGGCCTTGCATGCCTTGGGTAATACTCTAGCCCGATATGTTGTGAGGCCCATGTGGATATGATGGTGGGATTAGTCCCATGTTGCTAGTTGAGACAGAGTTGTAGTAGCATATAATGCATGTTGGAGCCAAACATACCACCTCGAGTTAACCATTTTGGACGAAGCAAGTCCGAAAGTCCAAGTAGGTGCTATGTATTCGTGGGCCAGCCCCGTAGGTGAGCTAGACTCTAAGTGAATTTGGGCAAGGGTGTTACAAATGGTATCAGAGCATCAACCCTCGATGTGCGACGGATCGTATGGGCTTAGTTGCACGAGCATATTGCGCATGGTTTGTGTGGGCCTAGAGTGGTCACACGGCATGGCATATGGGTCAGCACTAAACGCATGGCTGTATACCTAGGGCGATCCTGAACATTTGCTGCTTAGGCGGTGTTCTGACGAGGGCGTCAAGGCGTCAGCCTATCAAGGGTGGGTGAGTGTAATACTCCGGCCCAATGTGTTGTGAGGTCCATGTGGCCTATGTGTATGTGATGGTGGGATTCGTCCAATATTGCTAGTTGAGACAGAGTTATATTAGCATATAATGCCTGTTGGAGCCAAACATAGCACATCGGGTTAACCATTTTGGATGAAGCGGGGCTGAAAGTCAAAGTAGGTGCTATGCATGCATGGGCCAGCCTCGCAGGTGGGCTAGGCTTTAAGCGAATTTGGGCCAGGGTGTTACACCTTGTGCTACTTACGCTTGCTCATGGGTCGCCTGTTATTTCACCGACTAGTTCAATAATTACCCTTCTTACAAATGGTAAAGATGTTAGATACCACTCTAATTTGTACTGATGCTTCAACCAATTTTCAAAAAAAAAATGAGATGCGAAACACATGTTCTTTCAGCTAAAAAAACTCTAAAATCCATAATTTAACATTTTAAATGCCAAAATAGAATGAAAATAAAAATGTGATAAAAGTATTAATAAAATAACAATATGATACGACAAATATGATTGCATTCATACATTTTTCCATGAAATTCTAAACCGAACAATTTAGCATTTAAAATATGAAATTTTAACAAAGTTCTTAATTTTACAATTTTTGTATTTAGAATTTCATATGCCAAATTGTCAAGATCGGAATCTGATGTGATGAATGAAGTTGCATTTGACACCTTAATATTTCTTTATATTTTCAATTTTTAGTTTTTATAAATCATTTTACTTTTACATCTAAAATATTGAAATATGAATTTAAAAATTTTGATAGCTAAATGTGCATTTATTCTGCTTTTTTCAATTTTTCAATTTGTTTTGAATATCTTAACGAATGAAATACTCCCTCCATTCCAAAATATGGGGCGTGCATATTTTTTCAAAAGTCAATGTTTGGAATCTTTGACAAATAATTAAGTAAAAATGTACATTTTTTAGTACATGCATGTAATATATTTATATCCACATTTAAAAGTACTTTGATATGATGTTAGTTTTGTAGTTGTTAATGGCATATTTTGAAAGAAATTAATGGTCAAAGTTATACTTTGAAGACCATTCCAGAAATTTATATGCCCTATATTTTGGAACGGAGGGAGTATTTGATAATGTTATAGCACTAAATGTCCTGAATTTAGACTGCTATACGGTAAAGACTCCAATTTTCAATGCTATATATTTAGTAACCAATTTAGAGTGGTATACAACAAATTTCACCAATATCAATACATATGCTGGAACATATTGGAAAATGTGGGGGATTATTTAGAACTACCATGTTCATTTTAGAAACTAGAAATTGTAATTCAGTTAGTGTTGCCTCTTAACTATTTATGATTTACTTATATATTTGCAAAAAAAAAATTGTAAATGCAAAATTTGGGTATGTTAGTTCTACAGCTTATCGTGTCATCGCTCCTTATTTTGCCAATTGTGCCAGAATACATTTCAATTCCAGAATACTTTCTATCTAGAAATGAGTGGGTAATAATGAATCATTAATGAATGATTTGCATGTAGTACCTCTTTGTGGCCAGGCACTGTTTCAGTTCTTCGACGAGTTGGTCGCGGTTCATAGCTTCGAAATCGATCTTCTTCGGATCCAAGCTGCCATCCTTGCCTTGCTGACTGCGGCCCCGGATGAGCGGCAGGACTAGCTTCAATTTGCCTTTGATATGTGCAGCTAAGCTCTTCTTCTGTAAGCTTCTCTGTCTCTGTGCCCTGACGCCTTGCTGGCTCCCATGGCTGCTGTCCTGTGGCACGAGCTGGTACAGGATGCTCCTCAGGACTGCGTATTCGTCGTAGTTCTGGGACACGGTGACGGACGCCCGGCACTCGAATTCGTTCTGGAATCTTCGGTACAGCGCCGTGGCGATCGTCGTCTTCCCCACGCCGCCGAATCCGACCAAGGAAAGAACAGTTCGCTCCGCGTTAGATCTGCTGGTCACCCATTTTTCGAGCTTCTCCATGTCCGCCTTCACCCCCACGGGGTCCTTCGTGCCGACGAGCCGGCGGCTCGCGCGCTGGTGCTCAGCAACGTCGCTATACGCGGCGAGCTTTGCGCCGCCGCCGCCGTCGCTCGGGTTGTTCACCCCGTACCTGCTGCGGCGCTCGGCGATCTGCTGCGCCCGGAGCTTGAGGCCGGCGATCCTGGAGGCGATGTCGCGGCGGGGCCACCACGTCTGGAGCTCGTAGATCGTCGCGACGGCGAAGGAGCAGCATCGGGCGTCGGCGATGGTGGAGTCGTGGGGGAGGCGGCGGGCGAAGTTGTCGACGCAGTCCTCGACGTCGTACGCCATGTCGCGGATCTGCTTCATCCAGTCCTTCATCCGGTGGTCGACGCGGCCGTCAGGGGCGGAGAGGTCGCGGAGGAATGCCTGCATGCTGGCCAGCTCGTCGTTGATGTACTGGATGTCGCCGCGGACGCCCCGGATGAGGGCGTACTCCTGGGCCAGGAGGCCGCCGAGCTTGCCCAGGAGAGATTTCATGGTGGCCTCCGAGGCACCTACCACCAGCTCCATCTTCGCGCGCGCGCGCTCTCGCTCCCTCTCTCTCTCTCTCTCTCTCTCTCTCTCTCTGCCGCGGTGGGCTGGTGGTCGCCGGCGGCGGCCGGCTCGGCCTGGGAGGATAGGGCAGAGATCGAAGGCGAGGGTGAGGGAATGACCGATTGCTTCTGTGAAAAAGTTTTGGCTATAATCCTGTGGGGATTATAGCGCACGTCGTGTGGTCTGGAGGCGCTTAATTAGAGCGCGCCATCCCACATGTGGAAAATCTAGGTTGATCATATGGCCAAAATCTGATCAAGAGAAAATTGAACTTTGAAGTGAAATAGTACTCCTTTCCTTTTGTTCTTTGTTGTTCATCGCCGTTGAATTTTAGACATAACTTTAACCATTCATCTTATTTAAAAAATATTTAAGTATCATTTATTTTGTTATGTTCTATTTTATTATTAAAGTTATTTTAAACATTGCCTATATTTTTGCATATTTGCACTATTTTTTTGAATAAAACAAATAATAAAGGGCTTGTGGTCGCCGGCGGCGGCCGGCTCGGCCTGGGAGGAGAGAGTAGAGGGCGAGTGGTATACCTGCAGCGATGGCTTGGCTGGCCGGCGGTGGCTGCGTTCTCCGGCGGGCCGGAAGTTAATGCTTTGGTCGCTGTGACGGAGATGATAATACTATATATATAGTCTAGCAGCACATTGTGCCAGTATCAATTAATCATTCATCAGAGCATCCCCAACTCCAGCACTGCTTATGTTATCATTGTGTCCTTCCGATTTTGCCCCCGTGCCAACACAGGGCGAGCTGAGCTCTGGGCCTGAGGGTCCAGTCATCCATATATAATTACTATCATTATCAGCTTTTAGAGTCTCTTGCTGACCCGTAGGCCGTAGAACTAATTGTTTAGATTAGATGCCAGATGGCTCATTCATTGAACGGAATCCCGCATGTGATGACGCTGAGAAGATTGAATAGCCTTGAGCCTGTTGCGGTTCCGAAAATGATAGCATAAACAGTGCCAGCTCAGGTACATAAAACAATGTCTTGTAACGTGCTGCGTGGGCAATGCTGTTTAGGCAAGAGCTACAGAGTCCGTTAGCAGCTAGCTGTTTAAAAGTTCTAGTCTTGGTTCTTGAAAACAATACTTATCTCATGGTCATCGATGGCATTGTTTAATAGTACTTGGCTTGGTACCCTCATTGCGTTCGTCGAGACGTTGAGATAGCTCGACAGAACGGAACCCTCGTTGACCAGCAACCACCCGATGCCCCAAAATAAACATACCATATGAACATTTGGGATCCCATCTCCACCTAATCTATACTCTAACATATTAGGGTCGACGGCGAGGGTAGCGGACGGCAGCGACGCAAGGCAGAGGATTGCTCGCCGGTGCCAGAGCGTGAGGAATGGAGGTGGCTGCGGTGAGCGCGGCCACGGGGGCCATAGGACCGGTCCTACGGAAGCTGGCCGCTCTAGGGCCCAGCGACTCCGGTGGCGGTGAGGGCGAGCACACGCCGCCGCCGCCGCCTCCGCCTCCGCCTCCGGAGGTGAGCGACATCGAGTTCATCACAGCCAAGCTGGAGGAGATGCGTTCTGTCCTTGCTGGGCTATGGGGGAGGGAGGAGGCTGATGTTGACGAGCACTGCAAGGACTGGATGGTGATGGCGCGGGAGCTGTCCTACGACATCGACGACGACTTGATGCAGCAGCAGCAGCAGCCGACGAACAGGAGCAAGATTCTGGATGATCTCAAGGTAAAAGTCATGGATGTGTCGGGGCGGCTCTGCGACAAGTGGAAGAGCGCGGCTGAACTTATCCCCAACTCCGGCAAGCCGGTGGATCAAGATCCTCGAGGTCGCTTCCTTCACAAGGACGCGTCAGAGCTTGTGGGTATGGACGAGCTCAAGGATGAGGTCCTCGAATTGGTGCTGCCACAAGCACATGGTGAAGGCGCTGCCGTCCGCTTCCGCTCGCCGCACCGATATATAATGCTGGTAAAGTTGGTTCATATATGGGACCTTTCTGCAGATAGCTAGCTAGTTTAATTAATCGATCTCGTGATCGCTTTGTTTCCAACTACTCAACTCACGCCCTGCCTCGCCGCCGCCGCCGGCCTCCATGACCATGAGTGGATGTGCTAGAGCATCTTAGTCGGAAGCTCCAAATGACCCTTATAACGTCATTATTCATTGTACATCCTATGAATGTGTCTAAAATTTTTTCTTACTTTATAACACTATAAAAGATTTTCATTCTTAGACAGACACTTTCCGTGTGTACTATGTTGTACAGGTTCTCCCGTGGGTGCTCTAAAAAGGCTTTAGTACACGCCGACCTCTGTACTTAGGATGTTAGGTTTGGAGCGGTGGTGGTGTGATCGTTTTTGATAGTTAACTCGGGCAGCGGAAACACTATTGTTTGGACAAAGCGTATGCGATGGCGGATCTGACATGTTAATTTGATATTTGTTTAGGCTTCGTTTAGATGGAGAATAAAAGACCTCGGCGATAGCATTGCGGACCATCTACAATGACTGTTTCAAGCGGACTTTTGGAGATGTTTTTAGAAATTGCAGCTTAGGGAGTCCTAAGTTTTCTGGTTGTTTTTAGAAGCTTTGTTTGCTATGCATTTAGCCCCTCTAGAAATGCGCGCAATATCTTATTATCTTATTGCATGGACAAAAGTTTTAGGCCTTGTAGATTTCAGCTTAACGTAGCGTAGCGTAATGTTTCAACAAAATTTATCTTTTTTATATAGCCTATTTGGTGTAATAATTTGTAATGATTTTTCTCAGGTTTTTAGTAATCCTCTTAAACATTCTAAAACTATTTTTTATTATTTTTTAATAACATTTAAACCTCTCTTTAAAAACTTTTAAATTTTGCTGGAACGCTACGATAAGCTAAATTATACAAGGCCTTATAATGTAAAAGAGATGATCTTATCTTCATAAAATTCTATCGTGCTTTGAAAAGAAGCTACTCGACTCTTTTGTAATTTGTTTGGATTCCTTGCAGCATGGGATCGCGTTCAAACTCATGGAGGTGAAGATGGTGACCACAGCACGGAAGCTCTTGGAGGGGATGCCCGGGGTAGAAAAAGTAGAAAGGGCTACCGACTACACCGACTACTATCGCAACCACTATGGCAAGGACGTTTTGGGGGTTAGGGGCTACGGCTTGGACCCCTTGAAGCTGAGGAGCACGCTCCAGAGGAAGGTGGGCCCAGTGCAGCTGATGAAGGCTGGCTACGTATACGTGCAGGTAATGGCATTGTTTGTTCCAGCAAACATGATGGTACGTGGAGATATTGGCATTGTTTGTTCCAGCGTAAAGCTGTTGAAGATTTTAATCTAAAGAAGTCATGATACGACTTTCTAAAAGATGTTTAAAAAATTATAAAAATAGAAAATATTATTTTAAGAACTCTAAGAAAAGCTATTTGAAACCCCACGAAAATAACTAAAAAGTATTACATCATTTGGTTTATACAAAATAACTATGTTTTATTTAATTAAATTCAATTCAAGTTAAACCGAAACAAACGAGGCCATTATCTTCCGACGAAAGCTATATACTTCTTTTATTTTTGTAACGAGTAGTGAGCACAGTGTCTTACACCTTGTTCTTTTCGGTTTAAATTAAATTAAAATTTACATTCTTTTCAAATCAAATGATTTAAAAAAATTGTATTTTTTTAAGGAGTTTTAAATAGTTATTTTTAGATTTCTAAAAAAATTTTACATTATTTTTTTGCTCTCCAAGACCTCTGTCGAGTAGTCACAACTTCTTCAGCAATTTTAAGTAACTTTCTAGTGAAAAGAACATGGCCCTAGCATTAGCACGACTACATCTGTGCTAAATTTTCAATAGATTTTTCCTAAGGTGACCACCTCAGATCAGACTTCCCATCACACGCATGACACCATGCTAACGTCGTCATGAAAACTTGGAAAAATATCTTCTAAAAACTTGAGAATCATAGTGACAAAACTTAACTCTATATATATATATAGAGAGAGAGAGAGAGTTGGGCTCCCATCAGTCGCAACTGACAGGAGCCCCCGTCCGTCGCGCGCACAGCCGTCGGATGGAGAAATCTCAGACGTCCACGCGTCCTGCTGCCCGCACCACTGCCCGCGCCTGCCCGCGAGTGAGGAGCGACCATCCCGCTGCCCATTTGCCCCGATCCCTTCTCTCTCTTCTACCTTCTCTATCCGCATCTCTCATCAGTTCGAACATGCATATACCGATGCAACAAACGTCCATACAAATTCATCAATATACATCTGAAACAAGTGTCCTAATTTCTAAATCTGATTTTCTTTCTCATGTTCACGTTCAAGATTTGGCTGGACTTAATTTTTCTTCACGAACAGAATTGAGATTAGGAAAGTTATAAACAAGAACATCCAGTCAATAGTCAATGATTTTCCAACAAATCATTAAGGAATCTGGAACAACTACACCTGTGCTCAAATTAACGCATATTACAGATAAAAAATGGGGCAAAATACAAATCAGAAAAAGAGAGATTACAGATTGAGTTGCTCATCCTCTTCCAATCCCCCACACAGCATATGAACAAGAAGCAACAAGAAAAAACACACAGATTTTTTTCAGAACCGTGGACAACACACAAATCAAATCTGGCCGGTGAGGACACAGACCAGACCGTGGACAACAAGCAGCTTTCTACTTTGGCTCCTGATGTACAAATCAAATCCATGCCATGCCATATTGAACACAAAAACCAACAAACCGAAGAGCAAAAGATGGGGAAAATAATCCCGTTCGGCTCTTCTCTGCTCGTAGATGAGATGAGCTTGCCGTAGACTTGTCAGATCCAGGCTAGAACAAGGAAGCAGCCGAGCGGAGCTTGCCACTGCCAGATCCAGTCGGGGAAGGAGCTCGGCGACGAGCTCCGGTCAACCATCCGGCGGAAACCGAGCCGGCGACGTGGGATCTGAGACTACAAGGAGGAAAGCGAGGCGGGGCGCCACCAGATCTGCCCGGGGAGGAACTTGTGATGAGCTCCAGCCATCCTTGTGGTTCCATAGCGATGGACAGCCATGGTGAATGCCAGATTCTAGACAAGAGTATGAAGAGGAAGAGGAAGTGTTTGAGAGAAAAAGAGAGAGAGAGAGAATGGGGGCGAAGAGAGAGAGGCTGTGTGGGTGAATGGGCAGCGGGGCGGTGGTTCGGCTCCACACGGGCAGGCGCGGGATATATATATAAAACAGAGTGGGAACTGATGAAACTAGAAAATATAACTGTTAAAAGTTGAAAAACCTATGATGAAATTTGAGAATGTGTTGAAAAACTAGTTCAACAGCCGATGAAACTTAAATATTTTTTTTCTAAAACTTGGAAAAACTTCTTATAAAACTTAAATTTTTTTTGTGAAACTTTGGTAAACCACTAATGAAACTTGACTAGACCAATGAAAATTTAGGGAAGGTAACCATCCGACCATTATTAAAGCCAACATTTAGATATCATTGCTACGGTTGCATCTGAACGAGATCTGCCACTTAGCCATTACGACGTGTCCACAAATGACGCCCATCGAACCTTCATGGCTCATAGGCATAGAGATGCAGCATGTCTCCTATGGATGAAACACGTCATACGAAAAAGCAGAACCAAGTACTAAGCGGAGAGGCTCCCAAATCGTGATCCTCGTGAGAGGAAACGATTAATTGATCCGTCTGTTGGAGCCTGGATTGAGGTCACTTTTGATTGCTGCTCGATCTCTGCTGTTTGTTGCAGCAAGTATCGACGACGACGACGATGGCGGGGGCGGAGGCAGAGGCGGCGGTGTCCGGCGTCCACCGGCTGGCCGACGACGGCGCGCTCAAAACGGTGTGCTTCGTTGGATATGCGGGCGCCGGCAAGACGGCTCTCGCCGACATGCTTTACAACAAGGCAGCAGACGGGGGGCAATTCCAGTGCCGGGCCTTCGTGTCGGTCTCTCCAACTCCCAACATCACGGAGACTCTCAAGGCCATTCTCTCACAGCTAACAAACGAGCCGCACGATGGCACTCAACTAGTGTCCAACCAATCTCTCGTACATCAAATATCAAATTTCCTCTCAAACAGAAGGTACGTGCATGCTTCCTCCAACACAACACACCATTAATTACCTCCAATATGTTTCGACTTATTTATTTGACATTAACATATATTAATTTGCTTTATGGAACAATCTTGGCATTTGAATAACTCCTTGAATAAAATTGTGGTGCTAATTAGAAGTCAAAGTTACGTTTCGAAAACTGTGTTGATGTCTTTTTTTCCCATCATTTCATTAAAGGAGAGATATAGAGTATGAAAGAAAGAAGGAAAATGGGAGTGAACGGTAAGGAGGAAGATGCAGCCCAACAGAGAGAAATAGGCCGCCACACCACACGACGCAACCTCCCGACCAATGGCAAATACTCCCAACCGCCAAGTCGCCAACACCAAGCGGACCACCACGTAGGATGCTTGTTGTGAGTGCCTGCTGTCAACTATAATACGGGCCAAGAGATGGCCGATCTAGCTGTCGGCGACCACCGCTGCACAAGATGCTTGACTAAGATGTGTCAGCTGGATGATCGACCGAGGCATGACTTGCCCCGTTGCCAAACACTTCATAGGGTGATACAATAGTAGAGCCTCTAGCCGCCATTGCTACGCGTAGGAAAATGTTGTCGCCGTGTTGTTTAGGGGCTGGGGCAGGGGTGCTACGCTGGTGTTGATGCCTAAAACATCAAATTTCCAAATTTTAAGAACTATAGAGTAATGAACAGTAATATAAAAGTAGGGATAGTTCAAATTTTTTTTATATAAAAGTAGGGATAGTTCAATGTTTTTTAGAAATGAAATGAAGTTTCAACCTCCACATCAAAAGATGTACATAGTCTTAAATACGCAGCACATGGTACCAACCTATAGGTATGGTCCTATCTAGGTGTACAATCCTAATCACTACCTTTGGAAACAATGTTTTAACTGCTTTTATGATTAATCGTACTCCCTCCGTTCCAAAATATAAGGCATATTTTGACTCCACAAAAGTCTTTAAAGGTAGAGTTTGACCGATAGATGACTCTATTATATATTATGAATTGTGACAATATAATATTGTATCAAAAAGCACTTTGAAATATGAACAATTTGGTACAACTTAGGTATACTAATGATGCATATTATTTGATTTATTTATGGTCAAAACTTACTAAGTTTGACTTTTTTATGGTCAAAATACGCCTTATATTTTGGAACGGAGTATATTTTAAATGTTTCTATAGGCATTACATTACGTGTGCACCCTAATTAATATGCGATTGAGGCTTATTATTCTGTGAACTTGCATAGGTACCTTGTCATAGTTGATGATATTTGGCATGGGGATGAATGGGGAATCATCAAACAATCTCTTCCGAAGAATAGTCTGCGTAGCAGAATAATCATGACAACCCGTAGCAAGGATATAGCTGAGGAATGCCGAACTGACAACACGGATGCTTTTGTTTATGACATTGGGATTCTTAACAACTGGGGCATAGAGAAGTTATCAACTACGACAGCACGTGGAAGAGGTCTACGGCAGTATGATATTGTAGAGATGTGTTATGGCATGCCGTTAGCACTATTTTGTATGTCGTCAGCATGGGCAGAGCAGATGCAAGGGCCTGATGGCGATGGCTTGAAAAATCTGAGGGTTGCAAGACGTGTGGAGGATGGAATTCTGAGTATGCCATGCATGAAACCACTGGCAGATAGTTTATGCCGTGGCTACGACAATCTCCCCCTCCACCTGAAAACCTTATTGCTATACTGCAGCATATACCGTTGGCGTCACAAATTTGAAAGAGAGATTTTGGTCAGGAGATGGATCGCTGAAGGATTTGTTAATGAAGAGGAAGCAGCGCAATGTTTCTTTCAGGAGCTTATCAGAAAGGACTGGATTCAGAATCACAGGATGCTCCCGTGGAGATTCAGAATCCACCCCGTGATGCTCGCGTTCCTGAGATGCAAAGCACAGGAGGATAATTTTGCTGTTTGCTTGGCCTTTGGTTCTGACGTTTCGTCCTTGTGTGCGAGGTCAAGAACCAGACGGATTCGCCGACTCTCCCTCCAGCATGGGCACTCGGACCAGGTGAAGATCTCCGAATCGGATTTGGAGCTGTCTCACACTCGCTCCCTCTCCGTCTTTGACCACGCAAGCGCTGTCCCCTTCAAGCGCTTCCAGCTCCTGCGAGTGCTGGACCTGGAAGGCACCGAGGACCTGGAGTACGCTCATCTGGTGGAGATATGCGGGCTGCCATGGCTGCGGTACCTTGGCCTGAAAGGGACGCCGATCACCATGATTCCACCGGAGATAGGGGAGCTGCAGCATCTGGAGACTCTGGACGTAAGGAACACGGCGATCATAGAACTACCTTGGGAAGCTGGCCTGATCTGGAGATCGGTGCGAGTGTTTGCTGGAGACATGGAGCTCAGCCATGGTGTGAGGGTGAGCCTTCCTGAGGGCGTCTGCCAAGATCTGAAGAATCGCGTTCCAGGAAATCGCAGGGAGAGGGAGCTTCTGTGCATCCTGCTTCTTGATCGCTTCGGCATGGGCGCGGTGCCTCCTCACGCCTGGCTATTCAAAGTTCGCAGAACGCACGTCCATATACCGGAGCTCATCAAGGAACACTTCGCCGTTCTCTCCTCCTTGGATGTCAGCCTCTGCAAACTAGACGATGAGCGTGGCGACCTCAAGTTTCTGCAGGAGATGCCCAACCTGCAGGCCCTTGTCCTGAGGCTTGAAGCCCTCCCCAGAGAGCCGGTGACCATCGGCGGCGAAGGCTTCGCGAGGCTGGAGAGCTTCTACCTCGATTGCCGCGCGCCATGCCCAGGCTGAAGCTCCTGACCTTCAGGTTCTACGCTGCGCCTGCGCCAGCGAGTGACGATCTCCCGTCGGTGGGCATTGCCCACCTCGAGAGCATCGAAAAGGTGGTCTTTTGCTTCTCCTCCGTCGACTCACCCAGGTAGTCCTGACCATGGGAGAGGAGGATCAACTAACTTGGCGTTTCTCCAAGGACGGATCCTTCTCAGTCAGATCCGCTTATAAGATTCAATTCGTCGGGCGCTGTTCCGCCTCCTCATTTCGATGCGCCTGGAAACATTGGGCCCCATCGAAGTGCAAATTCTTCCTATGGTTGCTACTGCATAAGCGAGTCTACACCGCTGACGCCCTAATGCGCAGGCACATCCCCAATGCCTACTTTTGCCCTTTGTGCTTGCGCAACCTCGAGACTCCCGAGCATTTATTCATTCAATGTGATTTCAGCAGCCACGTCTGGTCGCAGCTGTCCAGTACACTGAGCAATGACCTTTTCAACCCTTCAGGATGGCTTCACTCTTACTCTATTACTGCCTGGTGGGAAGAGGACATCTTGGGAACTGGGCATACACGTGACACGCTGCCCATCATCTCGGCAACCATTTGGGCGCTATGGCTCGAACGAAACAATCGCGTTTTTCGCGCGTCAGAAAAATCAAGGACTGTGTTCGTGCAACTTCTTCTTGATGACCTGCGCCTGTGGATGGCTGCAGGAGCCCCTTTTGTAATAGCTTAATTTCCTGTTTTGCCCTATTGGGGGGGAGGGGCGTGTATCCCCCCTTCTTGTAATCTTCTACTCTTTTGATCAATATACGGCAGCTCTCCTGCCCTTTTGCTCAAAAAAAAAAAAAAGGTGGTCTTCCGATGCTCGCCGTGGTATAGGCCCTACGGCGCTGGCGTCGCCGCGACCATCACCGCCGTGCGAGGAGAAGCCCAGGGGCATCCCAATCAGGTCATCGTCGAGGTTCCTCGAGACAAGGATGCCGGTGATAGCGCCGCGAGCGCGGTGGAGGCGGAAGAAGAATATTATTATGCTATTATTTTTTATTATCTTTCATGTGCTCCCGGACCCTCTAAATCTTGACGACCGTGTGATTGCATGATGATGAGTATTTCTTAACATTTGTCAAAATATTATGCTATTATGTTAGCGTTAATTAGGTACATGCCACTGCTATGTGATGATGTTTTTATATTTGCCATTATAAAACTTTCTTTACTATGGATGCCATTATAAAACCATTTTAGTCAGATAAATGCCATTATGAGCATCTTTGCACCTATCTTCTCTTCAAAATTAATTCTAATTTTTCTCTCTCCACTTTCATGTCATATTCTTCCACTCTCTCTCTCTTCAAACTTCTATGAGATCCAACCCAATGGAGCTTCTTTGCTCTTGATCTCCGTCCTCCTTCGGTGGCCCTTCCTCTCGGCGGTGCATGTCTCTACCATAGCCGGACGTCCGATGGTAAATAACAATATCAAACATTAATGCTGCACTACAACAATGGTGGAACAAAACTGTAAAAAATGGTGCAACAATTAACTAACATAGCGAACTGAAACATTGAAAGTTACCTAATGCAACAAAGTGTAATGTTGCATGTCATGACATGTTAAAATTAAATGTTCCACATGATCGAGCAACTAAGATGTTGCAGTATGTTGAGGCCAAAAATATTGCACAAAAAAACCGAGATGATACACTATGTTAGAACATAATGCCGTAGACGCTCGCATAGGAGCAATTTTGAATAAACAAAGGAGTGCTAGTAACTACTTGCGAGCTTTGGCATGAATGCGTAAAGGCGCGGGCGACCGATTTTTCTGCGTCATCGCCTTGCCCTCACGCGAGGCAATTGTATTTTTGCCACTCTGTCTCACCGTCATAGGCACAGATGGATCCACATGTAATAGATACAGAGTGGCAAAATGGTTAGAGGTCATCCAATAGAGTGGCAAAAAAACAAATAACACTGCTGACCTCACAACATAGATTCAACGACTTGCCATATTTTTGCATTGCCGTGCCTTTCGTCAGTAGCCAACCAAATTGCAGGCAATTTGAGAGGACATGCCATAGTTTAAGAAGCCAAACGACGGCTGCGAACCAAATAAACCTTTAATACTGACGTGGAGCAATGATTTATAGTCCTCGGTAGGCACATCTCAAGATACCTTGCATAGAGAACACATTTGAATTTATCAAAAACCACATTATTCTGATAAAAAAAAATAAACCATACATTACCAAAAAAATGACCTAATTTCATCGGTCGAAAATAATTTCATTGGCCCCAAAAAAAACCAATGAAATTTTCACAAAAAATTGTCGGCGTAGAGCAACCATCGAAAACACAACAACGTTTTCGTCGACCCAGAATTGAACCGATGAAATTAAGCCCACCAGCTCCCACCGCGTCATTTTGAATATTTCGTTCGAATCATGTCGTCGTTCGAGGCCGATGAAATATATAAAAGAAGGATTTTTTGAAATTATTTCCATCAATTCTTACCCACAAAATAGATTTAAAAAGAATTTTATCTGCATATCGTAGATTGAAGTGTGAGGTGTAGGATCTAATTGGCCTAGATGGGGTGAATATGCAATTTTATTTTATTTTTTTCATGTTGAGTAATTTATTAAATTAGTGACCCAAGCTATAATGGACAAATTACTCCTAAGCAATCAAACAAGAAATAACAGCGGAAGTAAATACGAAAAGTACATTGCAAGAAAATTAAATAGACAAAAAGAGATTTTTCTCGAGGTTCAGAGTCGCCTCCTACATCCCTGTTGAGGCAAACTCTTGTTCCTCACAAGATCCTGCTCCCGTTCGAGCCTCGCGCCTCGATCCACTTGAGGTAGCCCTTCACCACCCGGCAAACCGAACTGCATGCTTTTCACACTACTTAAGGATTCCCACAAGCTTATTTGGCGAGCTCCTCAAGTCATACCACCACCAACAGGCGTAATAACTTCGTATAGCATACATTATACGAAGTTATACGAGCTAATTAGAAGTCAAAGTTACGTTTCGAAAACTGTGTTGATGTCTTTTTTTCCCATCATTTCATTAAAGGAGAGATATAGAGTATGAAAGAAAGAAGGAAAATGGGAGTGAACGGTAAGGAGGAAGATGCAGCCCAACAGAGAGAAATAGGCCGCCACACCACACGACGCAACCTCCCGACCAATGGCAAATACTCCCAACCGCCAAGTCGCCAACACCAAGCGGACCACCACGTAGGATGCTTGTTGTGAGTGCCTGCTGTCAACTATAATACGGGCCAAGAGATGGCCGATCTAGCTGTCGGCGACCACCGCTGCACAAGATGCTTGACTAAGATGTGTCAGCTGGATGATCGACCGAGGCATGACTTGCCCCGTTGCCAAACACTTCATAGGGTGATACAATAGTAGAGCCTCTAGCCGCCATTGCTACGCGTAGGAAAATGTTGTCGCCGTGTTGTTTAGGGGCTGGGGCAGGGGTGCTACGCTGGTGTTGATGCCTAAAACATCAAATTTCCAAATTTTAAGAACTATAGAGTAATGAACAGTAATATAAAAGTAGGGATAGTTCAAATTTTTTTTATATAAAAGTAGGGATAGTTCAATGTTTTTTAGAAATGAAATGAAGTTTCAACCTCCACATCAAAAGATGTACATAGTCTTAAATACGCAGCACATGGTACCAACCTATAGGTATGGTCCTATCTAGGTGTACAATCCTAATCACTACCTTTGGAAACAATGTTTTAACTGCTTTTATGATTAATCGTACTCCCTCCGTTCCAAAATATAAGGCATA
>SPJY01017277.1:693736-737508 GCA_005191435.1 Raddia distichophylla
CAACCCGTTAAGTGTGTGACCCGTTAGGTTCAGTGCAAGTCGGCCGTGGATCTGGAAACCCGTTTCCAATCCACCGATCAAAAGCGGCACCTAGCAGCACGTATTGACCACCGAATGCACAGAATCATTATTCGGCTGAACCTTGATACACTCATATACCGATCCCTTTGCCTCCCGATACCAGTCAAGCTCAAGGCGAGATGCGCGCCACCCTTGTTAATAGCTCGACCGATTCACTTGACAGTGGAATGGATACAAACCATGACTAACCCCTTAGTCATATTAGCACGGCCGTGCGCTTTCCTTATCCATCCACACGAGGGGCCCAGAGGTATCTCTCCTGTTATCTAGGAGGGGCAAATTCCATCTTGATCATCAAACCCCTGGCTATGTATGGTGGCATACCTAGTAGGCACCTTTATAACTACCCTGTTACGGTGTAGCGTTTGATGATACCAAAGTATACGAGTCAACATGCTGGGCATCCATGATTATCTCAGGTCTAAGGACCATATAGGTATACCACTCGAGACTATACGCTGATGGTGCTATAAGAGATAACAACTCACAGCGTCTCGGAGTAGGTCTGTCCGACTGCCCATGTTCTCCAACATGCGTCCATCCGATTGGTTTGATATCTCTATATCTATGGCATGTGAAACATTATCATCAACAAATACGTATGCTGATCAAATGATAACAGCTCCTCGTAATGATATGGATCAGGGACCCTTTTAGAATAAAGTCATATAACAATGTGTTTCACAATCAAGTCGTACCCAATAGACAAAGTCATGACATTCATTCAAGGAACAGATAAACAACGTTATCATATGTACATGAACAAAGACATGGTACAATCATCACTATGATTAATCTAGGGCATATCCCTTTCATAAGTCACTAACAATTTACCCCTTGTCAATTTATAGATCAAATTGACTGGCACGTTTGGTAATCATGGTTGCGACACAAACACAGATTTGACGCTTCCGTGGTGTGTTTGTGAAATACTAATTTTCGTGTCAACAGGTGGGTGATATTCATGATTAGGATGCAAACCAGTCATTGTGTGGGTTAGCAAGATGTCATCCAACACTAGTTTCAATTTAGTGAAGTTCGATGGTATCGTAACTTCGTTTTATGGTAGATGCGGATCGAAGATTTGTTGGCGCAACATAGAATCTTGAGTGTTGTTTTGGCCATGAAACCAAGAAAGGTGGAGGATGAAGATTGATATGGGATGCCTACGCAGCAATAATTATCGGACTGTGTTTTTCTGATCAAGTCATGTATGATGCGTCTCACATAAACACACCATAGGGAATTTAGCATAATGTGTTCAGTCAATTCTTGTTTAAGCTCTGACCAATAATCTATATATGAAACAAAAGATGTATGGATTGAAGATGCAAAAGAGGGTTTAATCTTGTGCAGTACATGAATGTCTTCAATCAATTTGTTGAGGATCTTGCAAAGCTGGATGTGATCATTAATGATGATGACAATACCATAATTCTTCTTTGTTCATTACCACCATCCTATGAGCATCTGACAACTTTGATGTGCGACAGGGATAGTATCAACATTGAGGATATTACTATGGCGTTGTTTACGTTAGATCAAGTCAAATGACACTGCAATTGAGGTTCCTATTACTAATGTTTTATTGGTGAAAATTGAAACTACCTAAAACGGGAAGGAGATAAAAGACAAGAAGGAAAGGTTGCAATGCTTAATAAGAAGTAGGGACATATGATATGAAAGAGTGTCTACTGAAGGGAACAAGAGTGTTTGTGGTATTAACTAAAGCCAAGTCTGAAAGCGATGGTGAATGCTCTTAGTATCAAACATATATGCAGTCAAGTGAACCGTCGAAGTTGGATTCAAGTTGTTATCATGTGACATAAAAGAGATTGGCTCACTCTATACACAGTTGGAGATTTTTGTTCAGTTTAATTAGAAGATGATGCGGTCTACCATGCCATTGTAGCGGGTGATATTAAAACCATGATGTGTGATAGAGTTGAGTGACTAATTTAGGGTATAAAATATGTGCCAATACTGAAGAGGAAACTAATTTTGATCATGATCTTGCATGAAGATGGGACCACATTCGAAACTGGTATAGATGGAAGGACCGTTAGGATCTTAAAAATGGTGAGATTGCAATGATTGCGAAGAGGAATGTTTCATATATGTACAAGCTACGAGGAAGATTAGTTCCAAATGCAGGGAATACTGTTGCAGGTACG
Source organism: Raddia distichophylla (assembly GCA_005191435.1). NCBI lineage: Eukaryota > Viridiplantae > Streptophyta > Magnoliopsida > Poales > Poaceae > Raddia > Raddia distichophylla. The sequence continues at coordinate 695,992 of SPJY01017277.1, forward strand.
TTTAGTGACAAAGGTGTTGCAATGTTAGCAATTTTCGTTCTAAAAGGCAATTCCTCCACAACCAATGACCGATATGGAACTAAATTCAATAAAAAATCTATGACGGAGAACAAAGGAAATACATCTAACGAAGTAGCGTGATTTATGCTCAAGATAAGTCATCCATAATACCATAGAAATTATCATATCGATCTTATGGTTTCGAAATGTATATGTGTGTGCGTACATCTTGGAAAAGAGTAACAAAAAAAAAGAGAATAGATCATCACGCATTGATCAATGCATTTCGCAGATAAGTTCATATTATATTATGATAACATTATTTAACTGATTCTGCCCATCAATCTACATCCAACAAAGATCGAATTGTACGAGCACATCAAGTTTCTATTTGTCACTTCCGATGAAATCCACTAACCGTTGCAAGGCTAGATTGCAAGAGCCACCTTTGCTCGTGCATCGCTTTACCGTATCCCTGAAATCGCTGGCCCTTTCCCGAACCTCTCGACCTTCGTTGTGATCCATCACCATGTCTATAGCCTTCTTTATTTCGATTCTCATCGGCTTACCCTCCACTCCAACCCCAATCCAAACCCGAACCCCAACCTTCCAAACATCACACACGTACCGTGCGGTGCCAAACTGATCACCGGCCAAGGGCATGCAAACCATGGGCACGCCTTTCGAGATGCTCTCCAGCGTCGAGTTCCACCCGCAGTGCGTCAGAAACGCGCCCCTGGCGGGATGCTTCAGCACCTCCTGTTGGGGAGCCCAACTGACCATCCTCCCCTTACTAGATGTCTCTGGCGGCCACATGAGCTCGCCAGACTCGCACCCGCGCACCAGCCTCAGCCTGACAACCCATAGGAATGGCCGCTCGCTGTCGGCTAAGCCCCACGCGATCTCCGAGAACTGTAGCTTATCTATGGTGACCAGGCTCCCGAAGCTGACGAAGAGCACGGAGCCTGAGGCCTGCGCGTCTAGCCAGTCCAGGCAGCCGCGGTCTTGGGGCCAGATGCTGGTCTCCATCGATGGCGAGAGCATGTGGAGGGGCCCCACTAGGAAGACCGGCATGGCGACCTCGTCGCGGACCTTCTCGATGTCTGTGCCCTCGATCGCGGCGAGTGTGTTGAGGACGAGCCCCAAGGATCGCCGGACGCTGGCCATCATGTGTGCGAGGAGGTCGGAGTAGACGGGGTGATGTGCCGTGCTCATCACCCGGCCAAGGTCTCTCACTAGGAAGGGGGCATGGTCGGCTACAGGAACCTCCAATTTTGACTCTGAAATGGTCATATGAGAGACAATGCCGAAATGTTAGTGCCAAATCGATGATCATTTTCAAGTCTCAAATTTGCTGGTACTCAAGGTATGGCAGCCAAGCAACTACAATTTCTTAAATATGCCGATCTACACTATAAATCATAAATAGAGTACATTTCAAATTTTCGATGGTATTTGTCGCTATATGATCCAAATTTAGAGGGGCAACTTTTGATAGAGCATGGTTGAGGCCCATCGCCGCTAGGCTCGAGCTGATGGAGTTTACCTAGATCACCGTCATTGTAAATATCTCTTGTAAGCTGTAAAGGAAAAGTGACACATTATAATCTAAAATGTTGTGTAACTCTTTTAAAACAGTGAATTTTTACCGGCTTGCATCAGAGGTTTTTTTCGCAAGGATTTTTCTTTACGTTAAAATCTCTATTGTGTCTTTTAGTTTTGATCTGCTTTGTGTTTGCACTTGTCCATTTCTAACAGTATTTAAGACACGATAAGACGCACGCATGATTTGTTTTTGGACTCTGTAAACAAGTTCATTGGCTAGCTGTTAGTACTGTACTTCGGTTTGTCACCTACTACACCATGTGAGACAAACACGAGTCTTTTCTTGGACTTTGCAGCCTTATCTCGACAATCCTCGTCTTGTTCGATCGGCCGCCCCTAAATATTCTATGCGACCACTCATGCACGTTGTTAGACCACATTAGACCATTTTTCTAACTATATTTATTTTCCAATTATTTTTCCCACATTTTTCCCTTTATTTCCTACCATCATCAACAAGATCCGTTCGAAAAATTTGTCAAAAAATTACAGAAACAATTTTGCTCTAAAGAGAATGCACGAATAAATTTCTTCTGAAGAAAAACGCGAAGAGAATCTATTAAATAATCTCAAAATACCATAATCTCTTTGTGAAATAAAAATAACCCTCAAAGAGATACTGTTGGAGATTTTCTTAATATGTTAGAGCATGTGTAATGTTACTACTTTCACGACTCTACTTTCTGTTGTAAACAATGCAGTCTAAGTAAGATGGATAAATAATTCACACAAAATACAACAAGAAATAAATTACCATGATATATAAACCAAATCATGAATTCCTCAAATAAAAGCTTGGAAGCAAATAAATTCATGATCAGGTTTATCCCAATAAGCATGGCAACCAACAAATGAGACACAACCAGCATAAAGCACAGGTTAAAGATGACTATTGTGCTCTCAGATTACAAATTTTGTGTTGCTAAATCAACTAGTCATCCAACAAATAATTTGGGCAATATATCACAGGTTATTAAATCTGAAAATTTTAGGATTGCAACCAAAGATCAGTACTGCTCAAGCCCAAAATAAATAATCATTGCTCTATGTAAATGGCAATTAAAGGCAGTGTGCACCAGGTTAATAAAGATCAATAAAACAGTTCGGCCAGTACTTAAACATCCACCAAAGTGAGCCGAACAGCAGCTCAATTACACACTGCACTAACTAGTATCAAGGTCAATCAACCACACTAGTTTTTCAAATTATGGAAATAAACAGTGCAGCAGTAAATTGATCAATTGTCTTACTTCCAGGTGCTAAAACATAAACAGTGAGCCACCAAAGTGATAGCTAAGAGCAATACTTATCTAGATCTAGTAGAATCCCTTAATAAACAGATTAATTAAACCTCAAATTGAAGAAATCATCATCGAGCAACATAAGCCCACAGAAACAGTGCACATACCCTAATCGGAATTAGCCCCTATTCAAACGAATAGGTCCCCAAATCACCGATTGGCCTGCTGCACAAAGGAAGAAACCGAAATACTTACGTAGTGCCGAATCCGAGTCGGCAAAGTAGCAAGCAGTGGCAAAGCGTGCCCAAGGCACTGACCCAGAAAACAGATCGTCGTACTACGTACCACCACCGACGAAATGAATCGGAGATACGATGCCGTCGCCCCCCACTACGGACAAGCCGAGGAGAAGGGCCCGAGGAGCACAAAGGAGTAGCACTTCAACACGGTGACCACCCCGTGGCCTACTGGTACAAAAGACGAAAGAGGAAGCACCACCACAGTACGCACCGACGGCGAGGGCGCCGAAACCCCGGCGAATAGCGGTGACCCCCAGGAGCACGAGAGTGAGAAGGAAAGGAGATAAACTCAGCCAAAAACCAACTGCCAAGAGAGAGGAGTGGGACTTCCCCATATAGGCGACGTCGGTGCAACAAACCCTGAGAACGCCGGCCACACGTGCACGCGCACGCAACCCTGCACTTGTCGGGGAGCTCGAACGGCCCCCGCCGCCCCCGCCAGCTAGGGTTCGGGATGAACCCGACCTAGCTCCACGCCAGGGGCAACAGCGCTGCCCCTCCTCTTCCTCTTAACTGGCCAATAGGGCTAGATGGGCCTAGCCTAGTATGGGCAAAAGCCCAACACTTTCATCCCATTTTACTTTTCACCTTGTAGCTCAATTTAATACACCTCCTCAAACAATCCTAGCCTTATTTTCCAATTTCTACTTATCTCTTATAATTTTAGTCTCAATCCCTATTTTCCCTAGGAAAATGTATCGAATTGGTCTCTCAACAATGCCCCGTCAAATGAAAATGGCTCCTCCAGAAATATCAAATTTAACCGGTCCTTAAATTATTAAAGCTGGACCAAAGGGATCCTTTGACTGGTCAAAGAGTTGTTTTGGAGATTTCACTATAGAAATTCGAACTGTTAACGTCGTTCAGACGTATTTACATTGGCCCAAACAAAGCCGACGTTAATAATTATTTACGTTGGCCTGAGCGAACCGACGTAAATAAGAATACAGGCGCTAGGAACATATTTTCCTGTCCATGATCAACAAAATCCACACTAAACCTAGGTTTAACTTGTCAAAGGCCAATTCGATCTAGTTATGATTCTTCGAGACGATTCAAACATACTCCCTCCTTCCAAATTGTAGTTCACTGTTGACATTTCGATATTATATTTGACCATTCGTGTTATTCAAATAATATATGTAAATATTTATTATTTTGTTGTGATTTGTTTAATCATTGAACATATTTTAAGCATGACTTATATTTTTGCATGTTTGCACAAATTTTTTTGAATAAGTCGAATGGTCAAAAGGCGTCTTCAAAAGTCAACAGTGAACTACACTTTGGAATGGAGGGGTACTATTTTGGTTTAGGGGCTATATCTTTTCAAGCGGGCATGGTTCAGAATCAATTTGATACTTTTTCCTCACGACAATCCTATTTATATATGAATTCGCCAGCTATAATATAAAATGTGACCCCATTAGACATGTTGTTATAGATCTGTTGGGCTCCATGCACTGCTGCAATTACGAAATTAAAGAACCCTCCCTCTGTTGTGTACATGAAGCACGGCCCTTCTAGTTAAAAGTACTATAACGTTACGCACTAGGACATGTGCGCGCATGGTCGAGTAATTGTATTAAATTTGGTAGACGTCTACAATATTGAGCGAAATGGACGCATTCAGCTAGAATATTTTTTCGCAGCATTCATATGAAATTTTATAGAATTCTTGTACCCTATATGAAACATAACTATTTTTGTTATTACTAAACATTTAATTAGGAGTAAAGAGTGAAAACATTACAATAACTGTACTTTTAATATTCTTAATAAACAAATATTGTGAAACGTATTTTTCAAGCTATAGACAAGGACAGAGACAGGGGGTGCGGGCAGGAACCTTGGCACCCCCCATGCTCCATGCATACTTATATATACCCCTATATATACTACTAAAAAATCTTCAAAATTTAAGAATTTATACAAATTATTCTAAAAAACTAAAAGATTTTATGACAAAATAGTAAAGATTTTCTAAAATTATCAAATTAACATACATTTGCATATTACAATTGTCAAGAAAACTATGAAAGCCCTAAAAATACATGTACATTTTTATGTATAATAGTAGCAAAAATTCTAATTTTTTTTAAAAGGGGGCTCCCCATTTTCCATTGCAAATACAACAGAAACAATGTCTGCCAAACAATTATTACAATCTAATTTTCTAATGCTACTTTTTTATTCAATCTATTACACACATGTTTTTTCCCATGTGATGGAGCCAAAGCTCCATTTCTTTTTTGCTGCTGCCGTAGCTTTTCTAGTTTCCCTTGCTGCCCGCTGTTCAACCCCAGCGCTCCCTCCTTCCAACTTGCTGGTTCTTCGTGTGCTCTCTCCTTCCAACTTGCGCTGCTGCGTTGCATTTTTTTTTTCTTCACCAGTATTCGATCTCGGGTGGATGAGGCGGCCACCACCGATCCTCACCACTGGGCCACCACCCAGTGGCAAAAATTCTATTTGGCCTCCACAATTTCTACATGCATCTAATTGGTCCCCGTGAAAAAAATTTCTAGCTCCGTCCCTGGCTATAGACAAATATAACGAAACCGAGGGAGAGTAATCACTATTTTCTTCGTATCTCCGTCATTCCCTTTGCTCTTTCTTCCCCATGCTCTTCCCCTAGTCCTGCTCAGCAATCTCTCTCTTCCGTCACTTATAATTTCATTGTGGATTACCCAGGGCAACGGTCCATCGGTCGGGTAATTTCCGTTAATCCCTCAATCGGAGAGGTCAAAATTTTCGTCGGACGTCAAAGTATCCTCATGAAGACGAGATTATCAGCCTTAACCAGTAATGTCAAAAGCCTCGGTAATGACGCGAAGGCAATTTCTGCAAGCCATCACTGCGATTGACGAGCAACTTAACAGTGTTGAGAAAATGAGAAGTGGCCGTGGCAGAGTTGGGGGAGTCGCCTCCACCGACACTACAGAACCTGTCGTAAAATCTTGCTGTCAGATGTCGGTCAAGATAAAGAAGAGCAAATACGTAATCACATAGAAGATAAGAACACTCAATGTAGGGGTAATGTTTTGCTTAACTAATACATGCATTGCTTAGGGTTTAGGCCAGAAAGCGATGTGCTAAGCAGCGCCTGGGCCGGGTGTGGCCGGCGGGGTCGAGCGTGGCTGTGCAGCAGCTGCAGGGGCTGGTGGGGCTAGATCTTTTTGCCGCGCGGCCGTGCTTCGGGGCAAGGGCCAGACTGCCAGAGCAGCAGTGGTGGCAGACCGGGCGACGACGCATGTTGCACTGTTAAGCACTACAGATTCGATATCAGAGTCGTCGGCCAAAATATCTATGTCGGCTGCCCAAGACCCGATGACACCAATTTGGATTTGTGTCGGCAGCTCTAACTCAAATCGATGACAAACATACTCCCCAGCACGATTCTGGTCGACCACATGCACAGTGTCGGCGGTTAAACAAAGCACGATGACAAAAGTCGCGCTGACTTTTCGGCGCGAACTAAAAATTGAATTTCATAGCCTGCCAAATTGCATTGTGTTGGCGGTCAGATAGAAGCCGACGACACCGGCGCTCTCCCCTCACAACAACTTAACGGCCAACACGGGAGGGCTTGAAGGCGGTCCCGCATGGAAGATGGATGACATCTCTGCCATATGGGACCAACTAGATGCTCCCGCACAGCAAACTAGCAGGCTTTGTGTGGGCGACCTATGTACACAACCGCCGACATAGGCTTTATGTATCGCCGGGCAAGGTTATACCGTTTACAAAGCTATTGATACAAAAATAAACACAGGGGCTGAGGCGAGGCTCAAACCCGGGACCAGTTGGGTGTCCGCGCCGCGCCTCACACTGCTACCCAAATGGGAGGGAGAAAGTTTAGTCAAACCACTATGGTGTGGGCTCATTTTAAACCTTGTGCATGTATTTGTGTCGGTGACAACTGTGAAGCCGCCGACGCAGCTTTATCTTGGTCGGCAGCAATGGTGAGACCAATGACATAGGTTCACCGCTGTGTTAGCGGCTAGGATGAGACCGACAAGGTAAGCCTATCTCTGTTAGCGGCCATATAACAGCCGCCGACACACACTCTACCCCTTACCTTTTTCAACCATTTTGTGGCCTATAAGGTTTTACAACATGCACAACCTATTCCACACCATTCCCCGCTCTTCGACCGCCCGGTGTTGCATCGCCCTACAAGTTCCGGTGAAACTGCAGTGGAGTAAATGAGACACTCACACCGTCATCACATACAAACTAATTAAACAACTACAAAACATATGCGGATTAAATTTATGTTGACTAACAAACATTTTAAAAGCTTTATTTGACTTTTATTAACATTATGTACAACAATAACATTTTCAAATATTTTTCTAAAACAAACCAAAATTACAATTGCGAATATGTGTTGGCGGCTTCGACAAAGTCGTCAACATAGGTAGACCTATATAGGAGTCCATGTGAAGGCCAATGACCCGTATCTATTTGTGTCGGCGGCTTCATAGGTGCCGCCAACACAGATACGTGTACAATGTAAAATGAGCCTATGCCATAGTTGTTTCTGTAATATTTCTCCCTCCCATCATGCAAGCAGTGTGAGGTGCGGTGTGGGCTCACCCAACCGATAGCGGGTTCGAGCCCCACTTGCACCCGCTGCTTTCTATTTTTGTACAAAGACCTGTCCCTCGAAACCGTAATCAATAGATTGGACGATCTCATAGATGATGTAGCTCAGCATAACAATCTGTCCCTCGAGGAACAATCGGAGCCCAACAGGAGGAGTACAAAAGGAGTGTTGAAGAGCACAGCACTAACCACTTGTTCTAAATTATACGCGCGTGCAGTGGTATGGTTTGCCTCAACAAGGGTCCGCAGGAGCCGGGCCACTTGCTGGGGGTGCTTCTAAAGTAGCTCTACCCTAGCAGAGTAGGCAAGGGCGATGCTTGACGCCCAACGACTGGCTGGAGTGACTACTCGCTCATGGAGGACGATGAGGGAGGAACTATCGCCAATCACAACATCCACGAGTTCTGGGTAACATTAGAATTTCATTACCGGTTGCTGCATACATGTTTATAACTTCATTTATGTTTGTTCATGTGGTTCTTTCGTTTCAGGAGAGGAATCGCCTTGGCCCTGACACAACCCAGAAGGACTATGAGGCTTGCCCCCATGTGCTCGACGCAATGGGGGCAAAGACGGTCAGGGTTGCCATCAAGTTAGCCCGCTTGGATGCGGTGACCAGGCACTACAAGAAGAAGAGTATTCTAAAGGAGTACCGACCTTGGTGTCCAGACTGGATGGACAAATATCCACATGCCAGGAATAACCTCTGCAAGATGTGGGCATCTAAGGAGTGGATCGAGAGGTCGAATAGGGTTAGGGGCAATAGAGATGCTAACCACGACATCTACACCAACTTTATATGAGGACAAGGCATGGGTCACGTTAAGCACGATATTTTATGTGTACAAACTGAAAAGCTCTCATTATATGTTTCATGTTCACAACTAACCTTTTCATATTAAATTATAGGAGATGGAGACGGGACTTGAGTCCTATGCGTTTATCGTGTGGAGGCAAGCACGCAGACCTGTGTTCGACCTGACTGCACACAGCCACCAGATGGCCCTGCTTGCCATGGAGAATCTTGTAAGTGAATGGTTCTTTACACTTATCTGCAATACTTCGACCATTTCTGAACTAATCCGCTAACTGCCATGAAGGAGAAGTATGGCACCGACTATGACCCCCTGAACATGGTCGACAGCATGCCACATTTTCCTCCTGTGCCCAGCTGGAAGCCCAAAAGAAGCTTATCAAGGAGTTACAGCTTCAGAGGTAGGCCGACGAGCAGCGGTGGTAGACAGAAGAGCGGCGAAGGTAGGAGGAGCGCGATGAGGATAGGAAGCTGCATGAGGCCCTCGAACAACAATACCTCTAGATGTTCTAGTGTTTGCAATGGGTAATTAAGATCGTATACGCCAATTAGTTTTTCTTCCATGTCTCAGATGCTAATATATAATCCACAACCGTTGTAGGTGCGGGACCATCCAGCCAGCTGCAGATGCAACCTCTGCAGCCATACGTCTTCACGAAGATGTCGGGGCTCCAACGACAAAAATCGGCTCTCCCGCATAGCTTGTGCTTCCGGCCACATTCCCCATGTTCCAGTTCGGCCCTGCATCGATAGCTTCACCAGCAGTAATGAATTTTCCCCGTTTATCACAACATATTCATAGAAGTACACCTGTGCACAAACGCCTTGAAAATTATAGTTTCCTCTAATCTTGCAGGTGTCCGGCTTAGCTGCGCCTGCGCTTGCAACAAATACTCCAAAGGGGGATATTCCAATGGCACAAGATCTGCTACGGAGCAATTTGTCGACAACATCTTTGTCGATCTTGTCTTAGATAGTTCGCAAAACAATTAATTAGTTTATATTCAGTTTTGTGATTTTAGCTTCCATGTGACCTATATGGAATGTTTTATACTCTATGTCGGTGTTATGGACTTTTGGACTTTGATTCTTGTAAATTATGTCAATATATGAAGGTTCTATTCATTTCTATCATATTTATTGATGATTTTGGATTTTTGAATGATTTGGAAGTATACGTGTTTGAAAATATGGTGGCGAGCAGCTAATTATATGTGGATGTTGTTGGGAAGATTAGGGAATGTAAATATGTAGGGAATGGAGTTTTTTTTCAAGTACAAATTGGATTTTTATAAAAATTTCTAGAATTTTTTTTTGCTAGCACACTATCTGTGTCAGCAGTGGTGGCCATGGCCGATGACACAGATTATTTCCAGCTGCTCCTTGAAATCCACCAGACCACACCTGTCTCGGCGGCTATACGTACTTTGGCCGCCAACATAGACTTCGGTCAGGTGACACAAAACAGCCAATAGACAGGGTCAACATAGATTTGCCACGTGGCATCCAACGATTGGGCTGTGTGACCCACACGACAGAGCTCCGTCTCCGCAGCCGTGTCATCTTGGTGTGTTGGTGTTGGCTGGTCTTATGGGCCGCCGACATAGTCCACCGTTAGGTGGCCGTCCTAGGGATGCGGTGTTGTCGTCGCGTTTAGCTTGGGCCGCCGACACACACAGCACGTGTCGTCGACAGACTTGTGTCGTCTGGCCGACGACATATGCCTTTGTCAACAGTTTTTGTGGCTGTGTCCACAACATTGGCCACCGACACAGATTACGATTCCTATATTGAAGCCACCATGCGGCTTTGCAACAGTCGAGGTTGCACGAGCAAAGTAGTGGCAATGAATGCGATACAAATTCTTCTCGGAGGTTAAACAATCTACTAGATCGCTTTGGAAAAATCCCAAATTTTTTTTATTGCATACACGAATTCAATCGCAATTCATCTGCAAGATCACAAATTCAGTTAAATACCATGTGATCCGGTGATCTTCCCAAAATTTTGTAGACTGTCACGAAGAACTGTTTTCGGCAAACCAACTTTCGAGTACATGGACCCTAGGTATCTGCATGACGAGCCGCGAGGACCACCAAACAGGAGATGGGCCGAGCTGGCCACGCGCGAATGGGTACCGCTCGGACTACTGCCAGCCTTATGCCGCAAGGAAGCGATAAAACATAGAATGTAATCCCGATAAGAAAGGCTTGATTGTAATCCCGGATATTAACGTATTAGACAAGAAAGGATAGGGATAGAAACCATATCTCGTAACCGACCAAGATTCTACTTTGTAACCCTGCCCCCTACTATATAAGGATGGCAGTCGACCCTGGTTCGGCATACGATACCCTACCACCATATCACTAGATAATAATATCATCATCATAATTTCAGAGCACTGGACTAGGGTATTACCTCCGCGAGGTCCTAAACATGTATAAACCCTTGCCTTGTGTTACCATCGAGTTTGGAACCAGCGTCTAGCCCCATAAATTATGTTGCCAACAACAACGTCGACACTTGGAGCGCTGGGTAGGGGAAGCGCTAAAATAAACCTCGTCAAGCTCGACGGCAGCCGTCAAAGGAATCATCGTCGCCTTCACCCCGGCCAAGTTTTCCACTTTGGCAACCTTGCTCTCTCGGGATCGGACCAGATCCGATCCAAGGCAACTTCAATGACAACCGGCCCGGACTCCCGTTCGGGTTGGAAAACGCCACCGCCGCTTACCAGCAAGTAATGCGCTGGAGGCTTGAGCCCATCCACTCAGACTCAAACAAGATCCAATCTAGGAGGGATGTTAACATCACACTTCACTCATACTCCAGTTTGGGTTGGGGAACGCCGCCGCCGCCACCTACCAACAGATGGTGCGCCAGGGCTCGGTTTTCAACCCAGAGAAAATGATGACTCAACCAAGAACGAATCTCGGATGGTAGGTGTCATCTGCACCAAATCACTAGGAGTCAACCATCAAGCCAACTCGTCCCCCCTACTCCTCGGGCACGGAGCCCTAGTGGGAGAGCAGCATGTGAAGTTATCATGATTTTTGTGGAGTGTATGTAATCAAAGACCAGCGAACTGAATCCCAACACCATCGGGACGAAGAAGTGGAGAAGGTAGATCGCCTTCAACGCGAAGAAGCACGCGCTCGGTCTCTTTGTGTCTGAGCTTGCGACATCAACGAAGACATCTTGCAGGCAAGGATGGGGACCAGGCTATCTTTCACACGTTGTAGCAAAACATATTTGCTTCCAAACGCTACTCGACAATCTGGGCCCACTGATGGAAGCCAATAATACCGCCACACCGTTCATGGCACAAATCGGGGCCATGGTGATGGCAGCCACAATTCAGCACAACCAAGTGGATCCGGTTGGAATGGCGCACTCTTGCACCTGGACCATCACTCGGACCGCCAGCAGTCGGACTCTACATAATCGGAACGAGTCTAATCATGGTGGTGATGCTCGCCAAAACCTCAACCGCGACCTCCGCCAGGACCTTAACGCCAGGCGACGGGAGCGAGAAGTGGATGATTGGTGCCTACGCAATGACAACAGCGAGCGCTTCGGCATCAACCATGGTCGCCATGATGGCCATGACAACCCTCGTGCCAGTCGCAGAGATCATCAAGAAGGCCATCGCGACAACAATCACCGCCGGGTCAAAATACCACCACGTCGATCTCCGCCGCAATAAGATGACGGTTCGATCGACGGGGTCCATGCGTTTGTTGTTTGGCTTCGCTAAGTGGTATGGCCCAAAGGTTTCAACCTAATGGGCATCGTCAAGTTCGATGAGGAAAGGGACCCCAAAGGCCTGGCTGTAGGTTTACGCTCTTGCTGTCAAGGCAGCAGGCGGCGACCACATTGTAAACGGCAAATTACTTGGCAATTATGCTTATTCCATCGGCTCAATTCTGGCTCACGTGACTTTCAGAGAATTCCATTGATTCCTGGAGTGATCTCTGTGAGAAGTTCATTGCAATCTTGCAGGGCACCTACCAAATTCTTGGGACACCAAGGGATCTTTACCAACTCCATCAGCAGAAGAATGAATCCCTCGAGGAGTGCATCTGACGCTGCACGCTGAAGCAAAACATGATTTGGAACGTCTCCGATGCAGTCGTCATAGTGGTCTTTCAGAATGGAGTCAACCACCCCGATCTAATAAAAAAAGATATCTCGGAAAAAAGCCGACCACAGTGAAGGAGATGTTCGCTTTGGCCGACCGCTATGCCATGGCCTCGGATGCCCTAGCCAAGCACTACGACGACCGCCCACACCAAAAGGAAAAAGGACCACGCCAAATCCTCCAAACAGCAAGATCGCAAGCCTCAAGTTGAAATTCGGATCCCCACGAGTTTGGAACTACAAAGAGGCCGAGTCCGAGGACAACCGACTGGAAGATCTCAACCGACTGGAGGAAGAAAGAGACATCACAACAATCCAGTCGGTTAAGTACCTTTAGAGTTTATGTCGCTATCACGATCGCAATGTTCGAGGCCGCGCTTTCTTTAACGGAGATCTGGTTCTAAGGAAGAATCAGAAAATCAGCACAAGATCTCACTAACATGGGAAGGCCCTTACATTGTTAACAAGGTGACACGTCCGGGGGATTACAGACTCAAACATGAGGGTGGCACGATCGTTGGCAACTCGCGGAACATAGAGAAGCTATGTACGTCGCTTTTTATACTTAATTTTGTTGTTTCTTATGCATCTGAGTTATTCCTTGACTTGCTGCTTAGTTGGTACCCAGCTAAACAGTAAGTCGGGGGCTACACCTAATAGGTGCGCCTTTGCGCATGTTAGAGATATATTAGGCTGTGTATAGCTGTGTATTGAGCTATGTATATGGGCCTGGCCCGTCCCTTTACTGTATTAGGGTTTTCTAGCCTTTTCCCTTTATGCCCTTGTACTCTATATATATACTGGCCCTTTGGCCCCCATATGAATACAAGTGCTATTCCTAACATGGTATCAAAGCCGTCTTAGGGTTAGAGCTCCTATCCGGCGTTGCACTTGCGCCATCTCTTCCTCGTTTCTCTGGCCGGATCGTCTCTTCTCCGGCGACCTCGGCTTTTACACCTCGCTGTCGTCTCCTCATTACCGGCGACCTCGGCTCCCACCTGTCTCTTCTCCCGATCCAGATCTAGATCTAGATCCAGATCAACATCCAGATCGGGGCTGCTTGTCTTCACCGCGCCCGGCCTCCTCTACGTCGGCGCCGCCCCGGCCTCCACCGCGCCCGGCGCCGCCCCGGCTCGATCCGCGCCGCCTCGGCTTCCTCCACGCCGGCGCCGTCGCGTCCTCCAGATCGCCGCCACGCTGGACCCGATCCGCACCGCCTCGGCTTTGATCCGCGACCCACGCCGCCGCCGGTTTGCCTCTAGGAGGCCAAGAAAGGAAGGGGGAGGGAGAAGCTGCCTTGGAGGGTCGGATCGGGCTCTTCTGTGGCGGCGGATAGATCGGGATCGAGCTGTGAGACGATGGCCGTGACGGATGTGTGTTCGTCGCTGCCGCGTTTCGTCGTTACCGAGCGGAGCTCGAGCCTCACTTGAGCTCAAGCCAAGCCCGGCTCGCTTGCAGGTTGTAGACTTGTAGCCCACCACGATCTGCTGTCATCTGTTGTCTTCTTCTCTCTCGGTCCGCCTTGCTCCCCTCCTCCCCTCGCGGCGTGGCCGGCGACCTCGGCAAGTTGGCATCCAGCCGCCGCTCCCCTCTGGCGACTGCTGCCTCGCCTGCTCCTGCGGAGTCACAGCACCAAGGCGCCGCCTCCACTATGGTACTCTCCCTCCCCAGCCTCATCTCTCCCTCCTCTCCCTCCTTTTTGTTTTCCCCCCTAGGTTTTGTGAGCCCAGATTTGATCCAAATTCGACTGATCAGTTTGTGTTCTTTCAAAAATTTCCCATAGAAAAGGCTTTAAAACACCAGCGCTATTTTTAAGACTGTTTAGGAATTTTCCCCGATTTTTAATTTTGAACTCTAAATCGTTTGATGACGCACATGGAACCTGGGAAACTGCCCCTGCCCGGGCGGTGGATCCGTCACCACTTAACGAAACCAAATGAATTTAGACACAAAGGGTGGTAATTTACACACTACATGTTGTTTTGACCTTGTGTTCTAAAAAGTAAACTCTACCATTTCTTGATTAATCTTCCGGAAGTCCAGAACAACTACTTTAGCTACTCAAATTAAGGGCACAGTTTTCTATAATTGAAATTACCATGCAGTTAGCTACAGTTAACTAACTGTAAATATGTCTTAACAATCAAACGAGAGATACTTTGACACTGAATTCAACAGTATTGTCATTTCTTTTGCTTGACATGTGCTTGGAACAGAGCGCTATTAGTGCATTAATTAACAGTATTTAAAATTCCTTGGCCTATATAAAATTCAGCGCTGTGGTTCACAATCCAGAATTGCATTTTCTTTATTCTGTGGTTCAAATGATGAACACAAAGCAAAAGTCATGCCCATGTGTTATTTAGTTCGCTGAGAAAATATCGGTGCAACAACGGTAGTTTAGTTGAACCGTCTTCTCTGCAGTGATGGGCTCATTCATAACTTCCTTTCATTTAGGTAGAACAATGTGTCACATCCATACCAGAAGATCATGAGGCCACTTGCTGGGGCTGTGGACTCAGGCTTGTTTTAGCAAGTCATGCACCTGTCTTTAAGTGTGGCTGGTGTGGAGCAATCACACAATGCAATCAAACTTCAAGAAAACCTGACAGTGTATGCTTCTCTCACTGGAGGCGTTTCCGGGACAGGTTCTTTGTGAGTGTGCTCATTCTCCTGAAAGCCTCAAAAGTCAAAACTCTAGCATTTAGAAGACTAATCACCATGACATTTATTTCCTGATGTCCAGAAAAGTTCTGACTTATTTGAACCAGATTCACCCTAGACTGGAGATGGTAGTGATACTAAATAAAGTGATGAATGTGGACAACGAATTAGAAAGTAATTAAAGTAGGGTGTTTTTACTAGATAATATTATACACATGGCATTGAGTTTTGACCTTTCAGTATCAGAGGTCGCTCAGCATTCATCAATTAGTAAGTCTCATATTTAAACTTTTGAAATTTGCAGCTTTTATGGGTAAAGGAAAATCTGCAAGAGGCGTTGTCTATGGTATGTCGGTGGATGGACCTTAGTGACTGGTTAGCATATAGGTGAGTTTCATCTTCCGAGCTACTTCAGTCTGACCTTGCCATAGGATATTACTTGATTTTCATTAGTTGTTTTGTTTTGGTGATTCCTTTCCTAGAGCGACTGGGGATGACGCTCTCAGCTTATGCACGGCTGTTTGCAAATGGAGATATCTTGGGCATGCACACATGGAACAGTGGAGGGAATCAGATTCACGTGATATGGAAGCATGTGGATGGGATGAAGTCTTTTGGGAAGAAATAGGCCTGGGAGACCTTATGGAAGGAAATCGTGTGGAAATAGGTTGAAATGCTGTTCATTTTACTTATGTTACTAAAATCATTTATTTTCATTTATTTCTATTCATGTTCTCACCTTTTACTTTTTGTTGATATATCATTGGCAATGTTTATCCGAGGCGCTGACCGCTAGGCGGGCGGACAGAGGCTTTAGCCGCTCTCAGGTATTGCAGCGCCTAACTGTTCTCTATGTATGTAGTTTACCGATTTTTATCTTTGTTTCTAAGTCAATGTTACTGTGAGATCATAGACAATTGTATATAACAAAGTCCCTCGCTTTGTTTATTAAGTTCTCTGTGTATTTCTATCGTGTTTGTAGCGCCTAACTGTTATAGGATTTCGAATTTCCCTCTTATTGTTTATGTTTAGTGTTGTTTATATACACACGGCTTTGCATGTGTGGATGTTATGTTGCTTATGCTTTGATTCGTTAATATAATATCTGCAGGTCACACCGCTGCATACGATCTATTCATTGTATGTATCCTTCCAGCATGTTGTTGGTTACTTCTCTGTTCAGCGGCTTCAATCTGATGATCGTCCCTTTGGCAGTCTCGATTTATATCACTTCTACATTTGTCCTTCATATATTTTGTGTTTTTTTATTGCTAACCACGGTGCCATTTCTTTCATCTAGCGTTGGTGCACCGTATGATTATGTTTATGCGCATGAAGCAGCTAATATATCTATGTGTTTTGCACGGTTTTAGCTGCCAGCTGTTCAGCTTTGTTTCTATGTATTTCACTATGTTTTCAGCCTTGCTGTGCGTCTATACGTACCGTCGTTCGCTACGTGCCTGGTTCCGTAGCGAACTTCTTTTGTTGCATCAACAATGCTCAGCCCGTCCAGTGAAATGTCTCTTTTGCTTCTACTGTGACCATAACTACCAGGTGGTTGGCTTTCAGATGCTAGCGCCAGCCACTACCCTGGTCACTAAGTCAGTTGGTTAAGGATCGCTTCTTTTGTTGGTACAAAAAACTACTCTTAAATATGTACCATTATGTTAATACCTAAGCGTGTTATTTGTTCGCTTATGTTAGCGACTACAGTATTATAGCACCGTTAACCCCGCTTGCTGCTGCCTTCATCCAACCAACGCTTTGTACCCAGCTAGATAGCCTCTTTTGCTGTGTATCGTCTGTCGCATCTGCACTCATTACTTCGCTCGGTCTGCTGATCATTTGCCGCAGAGAAAAAACGACGCACTCGATGCCCTTCCTTCCTGCTTTAGCACCCGACTGTTCGCTCGGCGCGCCATGGGCGATCGAGCTCAACTAGTAAGAGGTAAGCTTGCGTCCATTGTTCTCTTTTATAAGTAGTCAAAAATCAAAAGAATAATCAGTTTAATTTTAACAAAACACCTATGTTGCTAAGTTATGTTGGCTTTCAGGTGCAGGTTTTACTGTCTAGGTTTTCAGCTACCATCTTGAGGGAATCACTGTAATCATATTTTGTTCTTCACATGTAGCAACTGAATTCTTTAGTATTTATTGAACTGGTTCCAGTGTTCGCCTACATGGTGACCACCCTCTTCTCCTCTCCCATCCTCTCCAGCGCCGCCTCCTCCAGGAGCGGAACTAGAGAAAAAATTACCCTGGTTCACCGCTTCACACACACGCGCGCACACTATGATAATTCAATACAACCAAAGCCACTGGCAATAAGGCAATATAATGTGCAATGAAAACGAAGTATCAATATTCAGGGAAAAATGATGGGCCGCATACTCGCACTAGCAACATATTTCATCCGACTTCAGTAACCTATATTCAAAAGGACAACAAATAGATTAAATTATTAAATATAAAATTGGCATCATCATGAATGACTTTCTTGATTCTTCATATAACAAGCAAGGCTATCTGCTATTAATTAAAATTGTCTCAGCTGTGATTTCACAATTCTCTGCACCGAACACTTTTCACGCTTTCTCCAAAGAGTGACTTTCTTCTTTCTCCGTATAACAAATGAGGTTACTTCGTCGTTCGGTACATATCCCAAATCCTTTTTGATAGATAAACGATGCGCATGTAATATTTTATCAACCCTAATGGATTGAAAATAATCGGCACATATAATAAAGCTTGCATGATGAAATTTTTCTACTAAATAATTCTACTAAACCAGTGCCAACTTGACAGCATTTGCATTGCAACCAGTTGAGAAAATTGACATTTTATCACTCTTCAAAGTAGGCAGCTCCGAGACATTTCTGCCCAATTTTCCATGACCAAGCACGTGAATTAACGTATTTTCGTCTGTTTTCCCCTATTTTCGTCGGTTTTTGGCTGACGAAATTATTGCGCTTTCCTGTAGTGCGACAAGCCTTCATCCTCATCATCTTACCCTAGTTATCTACCTCGCCAGCACCATCATTCACCCCAAGCACGTGAATTGACCGACAAGCCTTCGTCCTCATCATTTATCCTAGTTATCTACCTCGCCAGCACCATCATTCACCTCGCATCCCACCTCGCCTTCACCGCATCTTTGACTTCTACTTCCTCTACCGCCCGTCTTATTTGCCTCGACAAGACCCTCACAATGCTACCCTCAAACATAAAAAAGCTTGTCACAGTGTTCTTAGACAGTCAGATTCTTGTCGAGATCAATGCAACAATAGAAAATGAAGACGCTCTTGGTACGATGCTGGAGGAGACCAGCATCATTGTAGACGGTGGCATAAAGCTGAGGATCCTTGTCAATGTTCTCATTAGAGAGGTGACCTTGGTGGTGTTGATCACCTTGACAACACCTAACTCCATGGCGGCATCCGCCTCCTAAGAGGGTGTGAGGGAGAGCTTGTATGGTAGGATGACTTTGCCGTTATGGATATTGACATGGGCCTCACCATCAATCTTATCTATGAAGGTAGTGGTGTGGAAGGTGAGGTTGTCCTCAATAGAAAGGACAGGAAGGCTGTCGAGGAGCATGGAGATCCATGTTTGGATCATTCAAGGTAGCCACGCTCCACGCTAGGCTAGCACCCTCATGCAAGCGTTTCCTTTATTATAGGGGATAACGCTTTGTAGGAAATAGGGTGAAATGACAAAGGAAGAGGAAGAAGATGAGGGACATGTTCATCAATTTATGTCCTTGGTTAAGGAGGAAAATGGCAAAAAAAAAGTTTCAATTTCATGAAAATGGCAAAGAAATGATACTTGGGAGTGACATTTTTAAAAAAATGCATTTTGAGGATAGCAAAACACATGAAGTCCACTTGCGAGTGACAAATTATCAATTTTCTTCGGTGCTAACATGAGAAAAGTTTTGTTAGCACAAAAAACTCTTGTGTCCTACAAGGCACCGTGTCTCGCTTGGCCTAGGAAGAACTAATAAAAACAATGTGCCACTTCATAAAATCAGGGAAATTGTCGGATAAAATGAATGGAAACCTTGGTGGACGGAAACATAATTAAAATAATAGCTTAGGTGAAATGTCAAGATTTTTACCAGCGGTGAAGAGGAATTTACAGTTGTATATGTTGTGGGTAATTTTAACAAATAATAATAACATCACTTAACAGAAGGTTTTCTTTTAATAATTGAGATAAACACATATTTTTTATTCTATTTAGGCTCCCTCTGCCACTAGGAGGGCACCACACTATTGATTAACATTTGTTCGAAATTTACTATTATTATGGGACTTATCATTAATTCGCTATTATGTAATCCGTAGTACATAAACCAAACATCTCCTTGTAACATTATTGAAATTTCTAGTCACTTTAGGGCTAACAAAAATGGCGTAGTCAGGAGAGGGTATCCGTGCCATGAAAGGTACTGCACTATTTGGGTCCTGTTCTCCCGTTCTTCTCTGTTTATCTTATTAGATTTATCTAATTTATTTAACTTTAAGAGCTTTTCAAGGTAGCTCAAGAGCTGATCTACTTTGTTTGACTTGTGTTTTATAGTATTTAGACAAGTCTTCGAAATAAAAATAACAAAGATTGAGAAAACCAAATTATTTTAATTGAAATGAACATAAGTAAACAGAAATAAACTCACGAGAACTAGCCCTAAAGTATGGGTGGAAATCAAGCCAAGTCACTTTTTTTTTGAGCTTTTCTCATAATTAACGTAGATTGATTCTATCATTTTAATCATAAGTTAGATGTAATTTTATAATCGAGCCAACAAGCTGAACCAAACCAAAGTGCAAACGCAATTATTTCAAAATCAACTTATTTTACTATTAAATTAATTAACAAATATATTTGTCGCAATTTTGGATTGAACCCTCCAGCTCAATTTTTTTTAGCTCTACCATTTAGAAAAAGAACAAGTGTGTATAAGTGTTTGGAAGAATATTGTAGAGAAGAACAAGTCCCAAGAGTGAGATGGTGTAGTATGTTCTTATCGTAAAAGGCTAGAAAAAAGTTGAATTGCGATTCCAATACTTCGTGCAAAAATTTCCCTCAATAATACTTTGCAAAAAATACAATGAAATTTTTTTGTTTATACCATTAAAAAGTTGTGCAATATCACATTTGTCACCATATAAATCGGACTTATTGAATCTACCAATATTGTGCAATGTTTTATTTATTTTTGCCACTACCGCCAATTTTCGACTAATGGCCTAGGTGAAACGACCCTTTTACCCCTAGTTTGATCAGTAATAAATAATTTTAGAAAATTATAGAGAGCCCAAAAAAATATGAAAATTTTTCCAAAAATAAAAATAAGAAGGATCTAAGTATGGAAAAATACTAAAATTTTGAGTAATTGATTTATTAAATGTAAAATCAAATTATTAATAGGTTTTTAATATAAATAATCTATTCAAAACTTAATTCTGCTCCGTACTTAGACTCTTCTATTAGATCCTTATAATAGGTCGGGCTAGCCTGGTCAACATGCGGGAGCCACACACCCTGACGTGGTGGCCTCTGCGAGGGTGGACTAGCCCCGCCACACAGTACAGACTGATGTCCCCTGAGAGGACAACCCTGTCTCATCGAAATACTATTGGCTCCGTTGCGAGGTTCTTGGTCCTCGTACTCCGGCATTACGGCGTGCTAAAAAATGTAAATTTAAATGACAATTCCATGAGGGTGTTACCTGGTGAGCTAGAGGTGGGTGGCGCCGCCTAGGGTAGCGACCACGGTTTGTGCTGGGCGACATCTGGAACCATGCGATAGGAAGTCAGGCGTACAGCTCACTCCGCCTTCACGCATATCCTCTGGAAGGACATTGTCATCTCAATGCCATTTTGCAACCGATCTAGTGCAGACTCTGCATCAGAATGGCACTCCCACGTCAGGTCATGCCATAAATGTGATACGTCACAAGGTGAGCCGTACGATAAAAGCCGTTAAATTAAAATGTACAAGTAGCAAAGGGGATGAAACTTGTACCACCTGGTACGTGGCATGAGCTCTGTGTGGCTGGTAAGTGTTTTGTGTTGCGGGTAAGCTCTGTACTCCTTAATATCAAAGTAAGTTCCTGTTTATGTGTGCTTATGATCTCTAAAAGTGCATGTAGGTTGGCATACAATGCTTCGTATGTCCCAAAACTCATATCCAAAGACTTTTATTTTGCCTCCAAGCAGATGGATAACGGATCTTGTATTGAAATTTTACCTCGATGGCTCAAATTATCAATCCAGGCTCAAAGTTTGTCCACTATCTGTACATACAAGACCTCCACTACAAAAATTGAATTTATGTTCCTATGCCTTTTTTGCACACGTTCCATATAACAATTGTGTCGCTTCACAATTGAACAAACCTAGTATCCACCCACTTCTCTTTTAAAACATGAAACCATCATAGACAATCAAGCATCACACACTTCACATCGTACACACTTTCACTGGACTTCTCGACCCTGAATTCTCTCGTAAGAGACACTGACCAATGCTTCATGATAGACAAAACCAAAGCATTATCTAGATACTATGCGCCCTGTGTCACCTTATTAATGTGGTTATACCATCTCATGTGAGTATCTTCATGCATGGTTAGCTCCTCAAAATTATATGAATTCCACTCAGCCAGTACTGGATGATCTCCAAACCTCTCTCATCGTCAGACATGTCTTCCTCGGGGACTTGCTTGTTCTCCCCATCCTATGCCTCCATATGTTCTATAATTGCTTCAATTTTTCCCCTTCGTATGCCACACCCGTTGTCTCATGTGTTGCCCAACGGTCATTTCCTCTCCGTTTTGACATAATACTCTCGTCTTCCTCTATGATTTTCGCGTTATCCACCCCCTCTACATGGTCTGCCGCTTCTGTAACAATGGCCTCCATTTTTACATTTTCTCCTCCACCAGTTGACCTAGCAAGTTGATTCAACTTTGCCCTGAGCAAAAAGCATTGAAGCAAAATTACGGTCAATTGCAATCTCAACATAACCCCTCAAATTTTGTGTAGACATTATCAACATTAACTCTTAATAATATCCTTCCATAGCATGGCTCACCACAACATTAACCGTCATAACATATTCTTCCGATTTTAGTCAAAGCTCTGCTGTAGCCAATTTGCAAGCCACTGAACGTTCTCTCTGCCGGCCTAGATATCCTAGTGTGTCTGATTGAAAACTTGACAGGTTTACTCTCGTTTCACCATACAAAACCTCTCCTTCCTCGTAACTTTTTTAAAAATATAACTCGTGTCGCATTACTCCTGCTCAAGGAAAAACGGTCGCAAATTATTTTAACGTAACCATGATTTATACTCTACAGAGGCGCTAAAAAGAATCATGATATCACAACTGTGCAAAAAAGTTTGAACGCTACAACAAAAAAATAACTCACATATATCTATCTCATATGTACGCTACAAACTACACTACAAACGTACAATATCCTAGATCTACCCTACAAATTACACTAATATTAACTAGTTATGACTAAACATTCTATATATCCTACGCAGTTACTACTCTACCTATGACCTAACTAAATATATAGTACTCTACCTATCACCTAACTGCATATTTACGACTCTACCTATCATCTTACTACACATTCTTCAATTAACCTAAATTAAGTTGTGTTTTTAGAATTTACAAATTAATTTTAAAAAAATGTATCTTGAAGTATGCCCCCAAGAGACGATCCTCTTCCTTCCTCTCCTTCTCTCCATCCCTCTTTTTCTCTACTCTCCCTCCCTCTCTTCCTTTATCCCTCCTCTCTCTCTCTCTCTCTCTCTCCTTCTATCTCTCTTCATGCAATGCAAGGAGAAAATGGCCACAGTGCCAAGTGAGCCGGTGCACGTGGTTTATATAGGACAAATCACATCAGTTGGAACGATGAGGATTCCCCCACCTCCAAATCTCGTCATTTTAACCGGATGATTTTTTACTCCAGCCGAATCCCTCCACAATAAGTGGCGATAGAAGAAAGCTTGCTAATTCAACCGAAGCCATAGGCCAGCTTGCTGTCCTACGAAAATCATTTTCCCACCGAATAAAAGGATGGATTATATTTCCCGCCGTTCGAGCTGGGGTGAAGAGCTTATTTACTTAATTTCGATAAACAGATACTTATTTATTTATATCGGAAAAATAGGAAATATAAATATAAAACATTAAAAAAACCCCGGTCCCCGCCGTGCTTGGGCCTGGCAGGCGGAGCCACGGCCCAGTGGCCAACGGGCCATCCATTTGGATAGGTGTGTCCACGACTTCGCGACTCCACGCCCATGTAAACTGCCATCTTCTCGTAGTCGCCGGCTCTCCTCCCCCTTCCTCCAGTGGCGGCGGCGGCGGCGGGAACTGCAATAAGTAAAAGCCTAAAACCCTAATCCCCGTGCCGCCGCACACACGCGTCCTCCTCCTCCTCGCCGTCTCTCCCCACATCCCCATTAGCGGCGGCGTACATGCTCTGAAGTAAAAGCCTAAAACCCTAATCCCCGTGCCGCCGCACACACGCGTCCTCCTCCTCGCCATCTCTCCCCACATCCCCATTAGCGGCGGCGGCGGCGGCGAGAACCGGAAGAGGGAGAGTCGACGGCCGCGAAGATGGTTAAGAAGAGCAAGAAGAGCAAGAGCAAGCGCGTCACGCTGCGCCAGAAGCACAAGGTGCTGCGCAAGGTGAAGGAGCACCACCGCAAGAAGCGCAAGGAGGCCAAGAAGGAGGGCAAGAACCGCAAGAAGAAGGTCGAGAAGGACCCCGGGATCCCCAACGAATGGCCCTTCAAGGAGCAGGAGCTCAAGGCGCTCGAGACGCGCCGCGCGCAGGCGCTCCAGGAGCTCGAGCTCAAGAAGGAGGCGCGCAAGGAGAGGGTGAGTGCCTGCTTCGGGTTCCCTCTAATTTGTTGGCATATCCAGGGATAAATTTATGCTGGTATGCTTGATTCTTCAATTTTTTTCTTGGTAGCCGAATTTATCCGTTGTCAAATTTTATTCTGCCGAATCACACAGGATTATTCTTTTGTAAGTAGTTATTAGATACTTGCTTAAGTTGATTGTTTACATGATGAAACTCGATTGCTGTTATTTCGTTTTGACAAGCTCCATCCATTACGTGTGCGTGGATAGCAGCCCATGAGGGGCCAACTTTTTTTTTCATCTGCATTGCACACCAAAACCAATATTGCTCTTGGATGAAGTTTTTTGTTTTTGCGAAATTTTGGGTGCAACAAGTGAGAATTGACCTGAATGCTGCATGTCTGGTATTAGGATCCATGTGTTAGCAATCGTTATGAAGTTCCATCAAAAGTGTATCTGCACTTATTCATTTTGTTAAGGAGCATGAACTTGCATACTAGATACCTGGATCAAGAAATAATTAAAGTTGCTACCCTTAATTTAATTTCATCTATGTAATGATATACCCTGCTTAGTTTCATAAATATAAATATAAATATAAATACACAAACACACACACACAATTTTTTCCTTGATTAACCAAAGATCAAATGTTGTGGGCTTTTTTCAGGCTAGGAAGAGAAAACTCGGATAGCAGCCCATGATGGGCCAATTTTTTTTTTATCTGCATTGCACGCCAAAACCAATAGCTCTTGGATGGTGAATTTTTTTTTTTTTTTTTGGCGCAACAAGTGAGAATTGACCTGAATGCTGCATCTCTGGTATTAGGATCCATGTGTTAGCAATCGTTATGAAGTTCCATCAAAATTGTATCGGCACTCATTCATTTTGTTAAGGAGCATGAACTTGCATACTTGATACCTGGATCAAGAAATAATTAAAGTTGCTGCCCTTAATTTAATTTCATCTATGTAACGATATTCCCTGCTTAGTTTCATATATATATAATATAATTTTTTCCTTGATTAACCAATGATCAAATGTTGTGGGCTTTTTTCAGGCTAGGAAGAGAAAGCTCGGATTGCTTGAGGATGATGACATTGCTAATTTGGCCTCTGCAGCTTCTGCACAGGGTAGTGAGTTTGCAGGGAAGGATGCAGCAAAAAAGAGTGCTTCTTTAGCAGTGGCTACAAGCAATGGTGATTTTTTTTTCTGTTTCTGATTTCTTTCTTGCCTTACAACATGCTGTTATATTATTCACTAACGTTGCAGAATATGTCTCCAGATCATTCAGAGAGGGCGTTCTACAAGGAGTTGGTTAAAGTTATCGAAGCTTCTGATGTGATTCTTGAGGTTCTTGACACAAGGGACCCACTGGGCACTAGATGCATTGACATGGAAAATATGGTTAGGAAGGCTGATCCCAGTAAACGGATTGTGCTGCTTCTCAACAAGATAGGTATGATGCATCTTTTTTTTTTATTTGTTTACTTATGTTCTGTGTAATGTTTCCCTATATCTCAGTTCCATTTTTGTGGATTCTAGATCTTGTTCCCAAGGAGTCAGTGGAGAAGTGGCTTACATATCTTAGAGAGGAAATGCCTACTGTTGCATTCAAGTGAAATACCCAAGAGCAGCGAACCAAGCTGGGATGGAAATCATCAAAGCTTGATAAATCAATCAATATACCACAAAGCAGTGATTGTCTCGGTGCTGAGAATCTGATCAAATTACTCAAGAATTATTCCAGAAGTCATGAGGTAGGTGATCCTGACTTTATTAGATTATTGGGGGCTCTTAGTTTTTACATGTAACTATCTTCTTCGAGCAGTCTCACTGCTTGATTGTTGTTATGACTTTATAATCACATAAGCTATAATCATTTTAAGTTTGTGACTTTCTTCAACAAAATCTTATATGCTTCACCCATCCTCATGCTACTTCATTTCTTCTCTTGCGTTTGTGTCCTACTTGATGCAAACCACATTAACATTGATAGATGTAGCAAAGGAGAAATACTTGTATCTTCTGTATTTTCAAAAACAAGCCACCTAAATTTTTTCTTGAGCCAAAATTTCTTGTTTAGGTGTCATTCTTTTCACCTTATCTTATCTTACCTTTTTACTTTTATCTTTGACATGTAGATGGGAAAGTCAAAGATAAGAAGATAAGACAAAAGGAATGACACCTTATAGTTGTTTCCCTTCTATTTTGTCAGGACAATTCAGTAGCTACGTATATGTGCACTTCTACTTCTTGTTTTCACATTTAAGCTTCTTGTGCTCTTACCTGTAGAATTGCCTTCTCTTTCCTGTTTTCTTTTGCTAAATAGCGTCTTCCTGGTGTGCCTGCAGCTCAAACTAGCAATTACTGTGGGTATTGTTGGGCTTCCTAATGTTGGCAAGAGCAGCCTGATCAACAGCCTAAAGAGATCCCGCGTGGTCAATGTCGGTTCCACTCCTGGTGTTACTAGATCAATGCAAGAAGTTCAGTTAGACAAGAAGGTGAAACTGTTGGATTGCCCTGGTGTTGTGATGCTCAAATCATCCAGCAGTGGAGTATCTGTAGCCCTTCGCAACTGCAAAAGAGTTGAGAAGATGGATGATCCAGTCAGTCCTGGTAAGAGTTTTCTTGCATTCTCTTCTGTCATCTGTGAAGATAGTTTGCATATTTGCAATTAATCTAGCTTCGATCATTTCCTAGTACATAATGTAGCTGAATGTACGTTGTGACATGACTTGTTCCACATATTATTTTAATGCTTTCAGTAAAGGAAATTCTCAGTCTTTGTCCGCATGAGACATTGCTGTCTCTGTACAAGGTGCCCAGCTTTTCTTCAGTTGATGATTTCCTTCAGAAAATTGCCACTCTCCGTGGGAAACTGAAAAAGGGTGGTATAGTGGATGTTGAAGCTGCTGCAAGAATTGTGCTTCATGACTGGAATGCGGGTACTATATAGTAAACTTTGCTAATTATTCAATGTTACATTTCAGTAGGGTTTCCACTTGCTGTTTCTAAAAAATTAGTAATTATTTGTTTTGTTTCTGACACATCTGATCCTCTTGTGGTTAGGTAAAATACCCTATTATACACTGCCACCTAAAAGGGATGCTGTGGAGGAGTCTGATGCAGTAATTATTACAGAAGCTGGAAAAGAATTTAATGTTGATGAAATTTACAAAGCCGAGTCTTCATATATTAATGGTCTAAAATCCATCGAGGATTTCCGTCATATTGAGATTCCACCTAATGCCCCGCCAGAAATCGATGAACAGATGGTAGAGTAATCTCCTTACAATTATAGCCAGCTTTCCTTGAATTCAACTGCTAGTTTAAATAGGGTCATTAGTCATTACTATAGATTTTTATAGTCTTGTTAGTTCTACTTTAGTCCTTGAATTCAACTGCTAGTTGTACTTGGGGTTCTTTACCCCTTTTTCTTATTTTAATGATACGCATCACTTGCGTGTTCGAGAAAAAAAAAAGATTTTTGTAGTCTTGTTAGTTCTACACATTAGTTCTCTCTCTTCTTGGTGGGCCCTGTTGTTCCTGTTCTGTGCTATAGTTTCCACTCCCTAATGTCTTCGATATGAGCGGGCTCAGGATGAGCTTGCTCGTATGCACGGGTGCCCGGCCGCTGGCCGGATCGCAAACTCGACAACGAGATCGTCTCGGCAGCGCGCGATTTGGGCAGTTTGGCTGTTTTCGGAGCCACCGCCTGAGATTAGTTTTGCGGCATCAAAAGCATGCCATTTTCTTCCTTCCTGCTGTCCTTTATTCTTCCCAAAACCCCTCACGCACACCACAGCCACATTTGGCTAACAAACTCCTAAACTCACTCCCTGATCCAACTAACAGCCTGTAGCTTATTCTATCCCAACTAACAGCCCGCAGCACCTGCTGCTACACAACCGACAACAACTAACCCAGCAACAATGCTGGCTGAAACTAACCCTGCGCACAGCGCCGCACATTGACGCGATCCAGCCCTTGACCCATAACAGTCTTCTTTGTCATTTTGGGTGCACGAAAGAAACTCATGAATTTTCGAGAAATTTTGTTCTTCAGCATGGTACGTATTGAAGTACTTCTTGGTGATATGTGCTTTTGTTTTTGGAATCATATTGGAACATCAATACATCATGTTTGATATCCATGATACGTGATATTGTACAATTAAATATGTCTTGTGTTGCACTAAGCTGGATGACCGTAAGCAGGGTGAACCTGTCCAGGAAAATTGTGACAAGACAATGGCTGACATAAATGAACATGAAGAAAGTAAGGTGACAAGTGCTAGCACGCAACATGACAAGTTATACACTGCTGAAGGTATACTTGATCCTCGCAAAAGAAAAGCGGAGAAGAAACGTCGCAAGGCAAACAAATTCAGTGTGCTGAGTGACATGGATGCAGATTATGATTTCAAGGTGGATTATCAAATGAAGGATGCACAAGCAAATGATGAAGGTGACAGCAACGGTGCAGACAAACCCAAAGTTAGTGACCCTATGACTGGTGTTGATGATGCATGAAATGACTTGGCAGAATGCATCGTTTTGATAGGACAAGGAGGATCGCATATGTTACCCCATGAACATGAACATTGTACTACGGATTTTTTTGACATCGAGCATGAATGCTGCTTGTTTACTTGTTTTCCCCTCGCCCCTGTCCTTTTTTGTAGTTACGTATTTATGATGTTTAAATGTTTACTTTGATCATAATTCATTAAAAGTTAGTTATAACGCGCAATTCAATAATGCGATACTGTGATGGGCTGATGGTAATGTGCATGCACCGCTTTGTTCTTGAGGTGTTCTTTGAGCAGAATAGTGCAGGAGCTTGTATTTCCGCTCAGCAAATATTTCCTGATTTCAGCAGTTCAGTTGCAGCTGCATGAAACAGGGCAACTGTCACTGCCATGTTACTATGTTTGTTTGTAATCCTTAATGCGGACTTAACTGCGACGAAGATGTCGCAAAATGTGCTTGATCTAAACCATGTCTAGTGGCACCAACGTGCGTGTTTTAAAAGTTGCATATTACTACGTATACTACGCAACTAGCACATTGCTACGTACAGTCAACTCGCAGATAACATGAGGCTGCAGCATTCTTGAAAGGCGATGACAGATCTGGGCCCTTAGATCCACAAGGAGTAGCCTAGATCTGAAAAGGTGGAACCCTTTTTTTCACTTAAAAAGTCAGGAGGTTTTTATGAAATTGTTTAAATGAGATAAGGGGCTTCCACTTTTTCAGATCTAGGCTGTTTCTCCTCAATCTTATGATTCAAATATGTTGTTGACATGTTAACATCTAATAGATATTTGCACTGGATACATTGTCTTCTTAAAATAAGAAAGGGTACCAGCGTAATTGGTGTGTAAGCGTCTTTAACAGCTTCAATATAATTCCATCTGTAGCACTATTCACCCTTCGTCCTCTAAAACACTTTCACGGTCTACACTACTCTCACCATACGTTCTTCTATCCCAAAAAAGTCAAATGATCTGTGAGCAATGGAAGAGAGAGGTCCATGAGGTGCCAGTGGAGGCTAGTTTTTAGCTTGTTGGATTAGGAGTACTAGATACCCACTCTGTCCGATTTTATAAGATGCGCACATATTTTAAAATTTAAACATTATGATCTTAATCAACTTTTCAAAAGATAAGTAACGTTTTGTGATTAAAAAATGTTACCAATGAATTCGTATTTGAACGTATTTTCCAATTGCTATAATTTTAATTATAAGCAATATATTATAATAGATATTAATAGTCAAATTATAGTTTTAGGGATCGTGCCAAGCCAAACTGAATCTTATAAAATTGGATGGAGAGAGTATTTCATTAGGATCCTCAGTCTAGGTGTGTAGATCGACATGTTTTTTAGACTCATTTAGTTAGTGACTGAGGGTGCCTTCTTACAACTAACACACAATGTTGTGTGAGTGGAATGGAAATAATCTTGACTGGCTTATAAAAATGGAGTATGGGAGGTCAGGAAGAACAACGGATGACTACTCATGGGAGTTGGGACTATGTACGCTACAAACTACACTACAAACGTACAATATCCTAGATCTACCCTACAAATGTGGAATTTGATCGATTTTTCAATGAACGATTGGACGATGGGACACTTAAACTAAACTATGTAACCTCAAGCGATCAAGTGGCAGACTGTTTGATGAAGGCTTTAGGAGTTAGAGAGTGTATATCTGCATGTAGCAAGATGAGGATGATAAATATCTATCACCCATCTTGAGGGGGAGTGTTGGTGTATATATGTGGGTGTGTGTATGTCTTGTAATTATGCAAGATTGGAAGGTCTAAAATGTTAAAGGTGTATTAGATAAAGGAAACACCAGAGAGGGGATCGGTGATCGAACCGGTTCCAGTGTCTTCTAATCAACGAAAGTCTGACTGTGAACAATATTACATAGCCTTGAAAGCCATACTAGTTTTTATGCACAAGATTGGTCATCTTTATTTGTAATCTGTCTACGAAAATCATAGTGATGAGATTGGCACTTGAGTTGATCAAAGAAATGGGACGAAAGTCACTGCAAGGATCATGAACTTTTGGCACAAGTGTGATCCAAGAATTATTTATTCCTGACAGGTCAATTGATCTAGAGTAAAAAGCATGACAAAGGTTGTAAAAATTGAACTTTATTATATGCTGGCATCTCTTGACGAAGTAAAGCAGCCATTCAAACCATGTGGATCCAGTGCTTTATCAATTAGGATTTTATTGATAACTACATCAATCTCCTCCTCTAAAACTGATGTCGATAAGAAATCTAGGTCTTGGTAGAGGTGGAGGAATTCAGACTTTGAAATATATCGCTGTGGACTGTGAGATGTCCAAATGCCGTCCGAAGGTGGATGAAAGAATAGTAGCTTTTCCCTCTTGGTGGGAGATTGGTTGTCCTTCTTCATTTGCAATGACAGAGATTTGGTTTCTGCAATGTTTGTGGGAAGCCACACTATGGAAAAATTTAGTATTCTCATCTCCCAATTTTGCCCTTCTTTGAGCGCATCTTTGCTTCAAATATGTTTTTTGGAACTTGCGGAATATTTGAATTTTTTCTTTAAGTTGACATTTAATGAAATTTAAACTCTTAAAACTCTTCTACTACTCACAAGAAATTAAGAACTTGCTGGCAGTTTTGGACAAGTTGCTTCAGATTTGAGATATTTTTGCTCCAGGCTTTCAAACCTTTAGAGAAATTTGATTTGGCATTGATGATATCTGCTATGTCCCCAACACCTTAGTACCTATTCCAAGCTGAAGATACTAGCTAAAAAAAACCGGGAGCATTGTCCAATAGTTTTCGAACTGAATGATTTGAGCTCTAGGAGTACGGGTTTGAATGTTGACCGTACAAGATACATGATATGAAACAAGTGATTTCAAACCTAGGCGTTAGGGAATTATGTATTCCATTGAAGAGACATGAAGACCTAGTAGATCTAGGGCGCGTTAATTGGTTGCCTGGCTCTAGCCCAACCAGGGGTGCACAATGCAGGCAACATGTATTTGGTTTCCTACAAGCCACTCGGATCAAGGTTGGATGGATGAAAAACACTATTGTGGCCTAGCTCCGTGGAAACGTCCAGAGTGGTCGTTCCCGCGGAGCCAGGCCCGAGCATTTCTCAGGCGAGAGGAAAGAGGAAGGAGCTTCGGCAAGCATAGCGGCGATGCGGAGGCTCTGTCCGGCAATGACAAGGCTTGAGGAGGCTGGATCCGTCGACAGTGACACTCGTGGAGGCCCAATCCAGCACTGACAAGGCTTAGGGATGTCGGATCCGGTGGCGGCGATGCTCGAGGAGGCCCAGCCCGGCACTGGGGAGGCTCGGGGAGGTCCGGTCCGGCATCGGCGAGGCTCGGGGAGGCCGGATCCGTTGGTGACAAGGCTTGGGAGGTTGGATCTGTCGATGACACAAGGCGTGGGAGGCCAGATCTAGCGACGACGGTGACCAGGTAGGCAGGGCTCGGTGGCATCGAGGCCAGATCCTTAAAGAATATGCTTGCCGGTGGCGGTGGCACATGGAAAAGATCGTTGGAGGTGTGAGTTGGTGCGGACAACCAATCATTTGCTGTTGCTGGCTAGGCCGAGGTGGTGCAAGGAAAGTAAACATGCCACCCTGTACTGCCGTCGAAAGGATTCGACAAGTCAAGCTAGCTCCGCCAGCCTGGACATGCCTGGCCAACAACCAAACATGCCCCTAGTTCCTCTAAGAGATGATCAATTTTTTTGTTACTCCAATGGCGTGCTTGGTTGCTAGCCTGTGAGAGGCTAGTCGATCGCGTGACCTCTCATTACACGAGCCTAGCTTCGTGGAAATAGCTAGCGCACTTGTTTTCTTGTAGCCTAGTCCAATACACGACATCCAGGCCTCGTAATGAAGATGGGTGAGGCGAATGAGCTGCTTCTAAATCTGCGGCAAGGCGCTGACGAAGTCTGGAAGCCTCACACCTGTCGTGTCATCGTCCGAGCGTAGGCTCCGTCCCTCAGATCGGTATGGTACTCCTACCAGAGTCTCATGGTGGCCTATCATTGATGGCTGCCCGCAGGTGGTCCCTGGGGTTATGGCTGTCGAACCGATGTGCAAATAGTAGATCCAGACCTGAACAATGTAGGCAAGACGGGACAAGGTCCAGATGATCTTTGATCTTCCGATATAGTAACTTGGAGAGTCTCCCAAGGACATGTTACAACACAACTGCTGTAGTCCATATACCCATTGGCTCTCAATCCGGTGATCCTCGTAGCGATAAGTGGCCCTCATCTTCGTGAATCAGTGGTTGTGAAAAGGCTCCATCTAAAATGAAATAAAGTAAGCATCATAGTTAAAATAGATAAGTAAAGCAATAAGCAAAACATAGTTTATAAGAAATACTATACGATGTTTCCTTCGCTAATAGTCACTAGATCTTATGGGTTCCTACATTTGCATGGTGTGCTACTAGCTTTGTTAATCCTCATTTTATATTTACCCGTAGGGTAAGACACGAGGTTTATGCATACACGGGCGCCACGGAAAACCCCTTATCGGCGCAAGGTGGAGCATGACTGCGATCGATAATTCGATCTGTGGTGTCGGACACATCGGGCAGGAGGCTCGAACCGTTCGATGGGCTACCGTTGGCAACCAAAGACCGGAAGGATGAAGCAACCAAAGACCCGGGTACAAGGTTTCGTGCAAGACGCTGGAACGACTTTAAGATGGAGAGACCATATTCTCCAAGGTGGAGTTTGTTAGGTATTGTGTTGAATATGTGTACGAGTAGGTTACATGAACTCTGTGTTGTAATATGCAGGGTTGGTTAGTGTTAGAGTTGGACTCTATCCAGGCCTCCACTATATAAAGGGAGGCAGCCCTGGTGTAACCAAGAGAACGACTTCATAATAGTAGCATAGGCAAGAGGAGGTCAGCGGCCGGTATGTGGTCGCGATCTGGTTAGCCGGTGTGCTGCGGTATTATTGTTTGGAGAGGAGCGCCCATAGTCAGAGCCCCGCAGATGTAGGCGAAAGCCGAACTGCGTTACCAAACATCGTGTCTTCTGGTGTTGTTCGTGATCTTGCATCGGCGCATATCCTAACAAGTGGGATCACTAGCGGGCCATGGGATGACAAGATCGCAGCGGGCTTCAACAAGTGGTATCAGAGCTTGGTTGGCGACGTTGGCCATGCGGAAGATCTAGGGGAAGACAACGAGGTTTATGCATACACGGGCGCCGCAGAAAATGCCCTATCGGCAAGTGGAGCATGGCGGCGATCGACGATTCGATCAGTGGTGTCGAACACTTCGGCAGGAGGCTCAAACCGTTCGATGGGCTACCGTTGGCAGGGATCGACTAGACGTGGCGATCGGGCTGACAACGTAGCTGGCGAGGTCAGCAGGCGACGGCACGATCTCGACGTTCGCGATCAGACCGGCAAGCGCAGATGGATGCCGGATAGATCGGAACGTCAGGAGCAGTGATGCGACCGGATGTTGCACATGAGACGCTGCATCATGACACTGAGGGCGAAGCTGTGTCGTGGATACGGATAGCCAGGGTGCGCCATGTTTTGCTGTGCGCAGAGGACGTGGTGCACGGTGGCGGGCTGGGAAGCCTGCTCAAGGACTCAAAGATTGGATCTAGAGGTGTAGATTCAAAGGGAGTCAAACAAATATCCGAAGGAGGGAGCAACCAGAGGCCGGGTACAAGGTTCGCGCAAGATGCTGGAACGACTTCAAGGTGGAGAGACCATATTCTCCTAGGTGGAGTTTGTTAGGTATTGTGTCGAATTTTTTTGTTACTCCAATGGCGTGTTTGGTTGCTAGCCTGTGAGAGGTTGGTCGCGTGACCTCGCGTTGCATGAGCCTAGCTTCGTGGAAATAGCTAGCGCACTTGTTTTCTTGTAGCCTAGTCCAAGACACGACATCCAGGCCTCGTAATGAAGATGGGTGAGGCGAATGAGCTGCTTCTAAATCTGCGGCAAGGCGCTGACGAAGCCTGGAAGCCTCACACCTGTCTGTCATCGTCCGAGCGTACACTCCGTCCCTCAGATCAGTATGGTACTCCTACCAGAGTCTCTGGTGGCCTATCATTGATGGCTGCCCGTAGGTGGTCCCTGGGGTTATGGGTGTCGAACCGATGTGCAAATAGTAGATCCAGACCTGAACAATGTAGGCAAGACGGGACAAGGTCCAGATGATCTTTGATCTTCCGATATAGTAACTTGGAGAGTCTCCCAAGGACATGTTACAACACAACTGTTGTAGTCCATATACCCATTGGCTCTCAAACCGGTGATCCTCGTAGCGATAGGTGGCCCTCATCTTCGTGAACGAGTGGTTGTGAAAAGGCTCCATCTAAAATGAAATAAAGTAAGCATCATAGTTAAAATAGATAAGTAAAGCAATAAGCAAAACATAGTTTATAACAAATACTATACGATGTTTCCTTCGCTAATAGTCACTAGATCTTATGGGTTCCTACATTTGCATGGTGTGCTACTAGCTTTGTTAATCCTCATTTTATATTTACCCGAGAGCTGCTGCTGCATGCACTAGTCCCTAGATCAGTCTACTACTGCATACAACACATAGCTAGGTATCATCACATGCATATAGAGGTTTACCCTGAATATTGCATAACATATTTTTGCACCCACAGGCTTAGTAATAGTAAAGAGGACATCCACACCTTAATACAAAAGAACCATCATAATTTTGTATAACAGTGGATCTAAAATACGTCCAAAAGATGTCTCCACTAGCTATGCTCATCTGCAAGCACCGGAGGGCCCTAAGCATCGTCGTGACGCCATATCATTGGTCATTGTCCTCATGAAAATCATATGGATCCTCATCTTGACCTCCATCTAAAGAGTGGAAATATACGAGATCAGTGTCATCTAGACACTAGCCAACATCCTACCTAATGCAATCAATGATACAAGCTTCAAGGGGAGGAAAGTGGTTCTTTTATTTGCATAAAGGAATTGTGTAAGATAGTTTTAAAATCATCCTATCTAGCTCTTGGATTTGTTGATTATAGTGTGTCACCATGAAACCAATTCCTTAACCGACCCCTTGAACTATTAGACACTCAGCCAACCTTCTCAACCAATCTTACCAACCTTGTTGTTAACCTCACTCCCATTCCAATCTCTTGGTTCTTAACCAACTTTCTACAAACCACCATCATTTCTGAGAGTGGCTATCCCATTGTGGGCCATACCTGCTATACATGCCCGTTCGTCCTAGGAGGGTTTCCAGATTAAGCTAGTCTTACGATATCCTATATATGTGTGATCATATTCATCTCAGTGACGACCGATGCTGGTCCTCCTTAGGAGTGGGCCTAGGCTGCCTCTGTCGAGCGCATGCCTCTAACACACCAAACTTGTACTATCGTGCGATGGCCACAAGTTGTGTCGGAACCATCCTTTAATGGAAATATCTTCCCTCTACGCCTGTGACTCCGTGCTCCACCTGGGCAAGCCCTAGCTAGACCCAGCACTGGGTACTTAGCCCAAGTTTATCTGTCGTTTATACTTGGCTCCGTAGAGCATTTTTTATGGACCTCATCCGTATCACTTCCCTTTGAATCTTCACATCCAACTTATACTTCAACGCATAGTCACCCGCACCTTTAACCATTGCCCCTTTATACCAACTAAACACACGACCATCCTATTAACAAAACCATGTCAAACATGAATAGTATACTAGGCTTAACTACCAACCCTAACAACCATGTGTCATCAAGTTAAATGGATGAATGTCCGGTAAACATTGGTTTACCATTCTGAGTCTTGATACCTAAAGATAAATTTGGATATAAGCATATCCAAACATGTTTTACCCAATATGTAGATAGGTTTAAAGTTGTTACCAGAGTAGAATTATGTTTTTCCACGGATACGACAATAAAGGCATTCAAGTAACGTGATCAATTAACAAGGGATCAGGCATGTTATAACATAATTAACAACTAGGCAATTCATATAGAATGAAATAATCAACATAATTTTAGAAAACTGAAATAACATGCTCTATGGAATGTTAACTCGCCTTGATTCGGCGGATAGTCCTCTTCCATGTTGTCGAACCTTCCCTTGTGATAGTTTATTTCTATTTACAGATAAACACCAATAAATATCCAGAAGTACAAAAGAAACATGATGCATGAAAGCGCTACGATTTCTTTCAACAATACTTTTGCATGCTAGGGAAACTCCTATATTTGGTCCGACGAATGCTATGTCATGCATGATCTTGTAACAAAATGTGATCATAATTATATCAATAATCGTAGAACCTTAAGTAGTAAGCCCATATCCATTTATATGATTTATGGTGTTTATTTTCATTTTTAAGACCATAAAGGGAACAAGTGCCAATGGCAAAAGTCACAAATGTCACCCTTTAATTTATGTTAATGTGATGATGGCATTTATATGTATTTTGTATGTCCAGAGATTTATCACAAAGCGCCATTTTATAAGGTCATATCCTTGTTTTTATTAAGAACTATTTTAGCCTTTATGGAACTACCTTTATACTACAAAATGTTTT
The DNA here is from genome assembly GCA_005191435.1 of Raddia distichophylla. Lineage (NCBI taxonomy): Eukaryota > Viridiplantae > Streptophyta > Magnoliopsida > Poales > Poaceae > Raddia > Raddia distichophylla. Next base: position 733,338 of record SPJY01017277.1, read on the forward strand.
CCAAAATTATTCAAACTCCTAGAAATGTAGCAACTGATGAACTGTTATTTTGATAAAATTACAGTTAGTTTCTGGTATCTACCCTAATTTTTCTAGAAGTTTTGGAGGCTTCTAGATTTTTTAGTTAATCTTTTATACCTTTGGAATATATTTGAATGTGAAATTCCGAGTAAAACACTGCGCACAGTAACGGGCCGAATAGCACCAGCCGAGCCCGGCACGCAGTGAGATTGGCCCATGGTGTTTCCGATCGCGAGCTTTCGGGAGCATCCATGACGTCAAAAGCGCTATTCGGCTGGTGCTATTCGGCCCATGTCGGCGTTTCCACTTATCCTACGGGTAGGGCACGGACCCAAGCGTCAGCGACTTGTAATCAAAACGATTAGCAGCGGCGGTATGACATGGGGGACCCACCATCAGTGTTGTGGAGAGCACGACCCCGCACGAATCTTGGCGCTTATCAAACGAACGCTGGTCGTCTTCTTCGTCCAGTCAGTTGACGTGGCCGGACAGCAGCGGCTCGTGACGCGGCGGTGCTACAGTTCTCCTCCGACCAAGTGCGTGCGTGTGCTGGGGTCTACGGCCTACCTCAGTTCCAGATAGGCTTTCTCCAAGGTCGGAGACGGTCAACGCGGTGGCTCGATGATCGGTGGTGGAACCGCAAATGTGCGAGGGTGATGGAGCTGGCTATCGACACGCTCATGGAAATTAAACGCATGCGGGAGGTAAAGGAGGTTCCAGGGGATATCACCTTGCTGAGGAGCCTGCGCGGGGAGGCGTAGGAGCGGCTGTCGACGTAGTCGGTAGTGGCGGCCGAAACAGTGTCACGCGGGTGTGGAACTCCAGTGCGACCCTGTTCCAATCGATGGAAAGAAAAAGTTAGGGGTTTCGGGGAGAATCTCCCGGCAGGAAGAATTGCAGGGAGGCTCAACCCTTTGACGGATCCGAGCAACGTGGAAATTTGGGGATTTTTCGGGGAGGTGAAGCGCGAGAGCGGGCAGGTCGGTCCTGGTTATAGGGCCCTGCATGGCTCAACGCGCTGCATAGCAGGTGGGCGCATGCGTTGGTGAACAGAGCAGCGAGAGAGCGGCTGAGCAGAAAGCGCGGGCACGGTGGCGCCGGGAAGGCAGAGCAGGAGAGAGAGAGAGCATAAATCAATCTGAATTCGAATTTCAAGAATCCAATTTAAACTTAATTTGAAGGAAAACGCTACAATGCGGGCGTCTGGACGCGCGCGCTCGCGCCGGACGCGTGCAGGGACGCTGTGCAGTGTGGGCAGCTGCAGCCATACAAGGTGGGTCCCACAAGCATTTTTTTTCCTTTGATGGTCATAAATTTTGACTGAGTGCTTTAATCCACTAACCGTTTGCATCAACGCGCTGCTCGTATGTTTACGAACAAAACAAGACGTATGTTGTCATATAAATCTTCAAATTTACTTGGTAAAACTTGGATTTTGCCTGCAGAAACTTGGATTTCATATTCGTTAAACTTGTTTAATTGTCAGGTTTCATCAGGTTTCATCCAAGTTTTTTCAGATTTCATCCAAGTTTCTTTAAGTTTTATCAGGTCAATCTAAGTTTCATCAAGTTTCAACAGGTTTCGTTCAAATTTCATCAGGTTACATCCAAGTTTCTTCAGGTTTCATCTGACGCTCGCCTTCATCAATACGTGAGCCAAGATTCATCGGCACACTGCCAAGTTTTACTAGTATACGTGTCAACTTTCATAAGTGGGTTCTGCTAGGTTCACATAAAAAAATTTAAAAGTGAAAAATAAAAAAATAAAAGTATTTAAAATGAGTTGCTCTCGATTTTAGAAGAATTATGAAATTTATTCCAAGCATTTTGAATATTGTTTGAATTTTATAAAAAATAGAAGTTTAATTGAAAAATAATCAACTGCACATCTAACCATCTCGGCCTTTCCTGTGTCTAGTGCATGCAGGGACACGGGCTGCACTTGGATGAGCACGCTACTGACGATCCGACGGCTGAGGCGCGTCCGATCGGCGCGCGCTCGGACAGACGTCCGGATGCTGACGCTCGCCTAATTTGAATGTTACAAATCCTTTCCCTGAAAGAAAATATTGAACTGGAGATTGCATACCTCCAGAATAGTTTCGTGGTCTCGGATTGTGCTATAATACGGAGCACATACGTAGGTATAACAGAAAGCTACGAAAGTACGAGATTGTCGGAGTCGGTGTCCGTGTCCGTGCTCCAGCCCGACTCCGAGCCCAATTCGATCGATTCACGCCAGCAGTATATAACCACACGCCAGTGGCGGACGCATGATGGAAATGAAGGTGGGACAAGCCTAAAATTCGATATGTATCTATCCTCGGCCTAATGCCCTAATATACGAAAACCAAAAAAATATATGCACACAAAGCTAAAATAATGCAAGTTATCGATCACATTAAGTCAAATTCACCAACAAAAGACATAAATAAAAACATGAAATTAGACTTTCGACATAGTAGAACTAGAACTACTCAAAAGTCAAAATAACATAAAGAGACTCATAGCCATCTAACCTTTATGTAGTAGCACCGAAACAAGCCCCTAATAAAAAACCAATCTACATGAAAGAAGACATAAATTAGAGAAGTAGACAAGCAGTAATTCAATAATATAATTTTGAAATATTTGGACAACGAAGAAACATGAAACATACCACTCAGATGACAACCTTTGAGGCCTAGGCAACTGCATTCTTCTAGTTTTAAGACGCTGAAAGCTCTGAGTAAGAGTTTCATCAAGTGATTTGAAGATTTCTCGTTCGGTGTAGCAAACCATCAAGTCATTCAGCCAATCATTGGCAAACTTGTTACGTAGTTCTGACTTGATAATGTTCATCGCTGAAAATGCTCTCTCAACTGTTGCCGTTGACACGGGTAACAACAATGCTAGTTCAATGAGCTTGTAGACTAATGGAAAAACTATGTGTTTCTTGGTTTCAATCATCTTTGAAGCCAAAGAAGCAACATCTTGACAAGAAGCAAACGAAGCATGCCTTCTCACATGAAACATATAGGTCTCAAGTTCGTCCCTTAGAATTGCACGATCACTAACCGAGAAATCTTGATCATATATTTCAGCAAGTCGAACAAGCTTGTCTACATTGAACTTAACAAACAAATTCTTCGGATCAAGGCAAGAGAAACAAACTAGCAATTCACAATTCACTTTGTTAGGTATTGTGTCGAATAGGTGTACAGATAGGTTACATGGACTCTGTGTTGTAATAGGCAGGGTTGGTTAGTGTTAGAGTCGGACTCTATCCAGGCCTCCACTATATAAAGGGAGGCAGCCCTGGTGTAACTAAGACACGACTTCATAAATAGTAGCATAGGCAAGAGAGGAGGTCAGCGGCCGGCATGTGGCCGTGACCTGGTTAGCCGGCGTGCTGTGGTATTATGGTCTCGGGGGGAGCCGGATCGCTGACGGGCCATGAGATGGCAGGATCGCAGCGGGCTCCAACAAGTGGTATGAGAGCTTAGTCGGCGAGGTTGGCCATGCGGAAGATCTAGGGGGAGACACGGGGTTTATGCATACACGGGCGCCGCAGAAAACACCTCATCGGCGCAATGTGGAGCATGGCGGCGATCGACGATTCGATCGGTGGTGTCGGACATTTCAGGCAGGAGGCTCAAACCGTTCGATGGGCTACCGTTGGCAGGGATTGACCAGACGTGGCGATCAGGCTGACAAAGTAGCCGGCGAGGTCGGTAGGTGACGGCGACGACCTCGGCGTTCGCGATCAGACCGGCAGGCGCGGATGGATGCCGGATAGATCGGAACGGTGGAAGCAGTGATGCGACCGGATGTTGCACAGGAAGCGCTGCATCACGGCACTGGAGGTGAAGCCGTGGCGTGGATGCGGATAGTCAGGGTGCGGCATGTTTTGCCGTGCACGGACGTGGTGCACGGTGGCTGGCTGGGATGTCTGCTCGAGGGCTCGAAGATTGGAGAATTGGATCTGGAGTTAGAGGTGTTTTGCTGCGATTTTTCGAAGTTTTTTCGGCGACCGGTGCACGTCAAAGGTGGGTCCCCACGACGCACGAGGTGTACTGTGCTGTGGAGATAGTACAGGACGGTGGCGGCGGCCTAAGCAGCGTGCAGCGGCCCAAGGCGCGGGGCGGGGCGGGGCGGCCCAGCGCGGGGCG
>SPJY01017277.1:739637-755317 GCA_005191435.1 Raddia distichophylla
GCAGGGCGCGGCAGTGGCGCCGGTAGGGCGCGTGCGCGGCAGGGCACGGCCGGCGAGGCCGACGGGGCGGCAACAACGCGGTGACGGCGCTGGCGTGCAGCGAGGGCGGCACCGCGAGAGTCAATCTTCCAGATTGATTTTAGAAATCCCCAAAACAAAACGAATCTATTACAAATTTCATGCAAATTCCCAATCTACTAGGAAAAAACACCACAATTCTTCTTGATCTGCAATCAAATTGAAGCACAAATCAAGATCTACGGGATAACCGGTGCCCAACATATACCTTCGTGGTAGAAGTGGTTGCAGATCGTTCTTCCTCGCGGATTGATCGGCACGTCAAGGAGCGAGCGTGCTGATAACGTGTTGAGGAACCTCTCTACCGGGTGTAGTCCGAGGTATAAACGTGGACAATCAATCACAGAGAAAGATCAAACACAGAGGGACACAAAGATGTATGGGTGGAGTTTTGCTTTATTAATTCTTAGATCTATTATACAATAGGTGCTCCAGCTCTTCTTATATAGTACTGCTTAGGGTTTAGGCCAGGTCCAATGTGGGACCCACCGTGGAGGAGCTGCCGGCTGGCCCTAGCCTCACCATGCTGTGCGCCAGCCCGAGCCGGGCCAGGCTCCCCCCCCCCACGGGTGGTTTCCCAATAGGTACAACAGAAAGTTACGAAAGTACGTGATTGTCGGAGTCGGTGTCCGTGCTCCAGCCCGACTCCGAGCCCAATTCGATCGATTCACGCCAGCAGTATATAACCACACGCGACGCGAGCCCTACGCCCTCGACTTCCTTGCTCCTGTGCTTGCTCCCTCCCATGCTCCCGACACATGGCAGCTTCGTATTGGGGGAGCAAGGTAAAAAAGCAAGAGAGTGGGGTCCAGAGAACAACACCCATGTGAGGAGGGAGCACGCACGGGAGCAGGGAAGCCAAATTTCACCAATCCACCACCAAACTCGATCCCCAACAGAACCTCACTCTTTTTGCGGCGGCGGCGGATATTGCGCATTTGCGCCTGCGAGAGATGGAGGCGGCTGCTGCTCGTGCGGCGGAGGCGGAGGACTACGTAGAGTTCCGGTGCGCTGATGACCGAGCGATCACCGTGCGCCGCGCGCTCGCGGAGCCACGGTCGCCGCTGGTGGCCACGGCCGGCACAGGCGCGCTCGTCGCCGTGGAGTTGCCCGTCGGGGTGTACTACCCCGAAGTCTGCAAGCTCGTCCAGTACTGGAAGGACCCGGGCGGCGCCCCGCTGAGCCACGACGACCGCATCAACCTCCTCCACGCCGCGCACTACATCGGCGACGAGCACCTCTTCCAGAAGCTTTCCTCGCGCCGTTGATCGACTGGCGTCGCTAGCTATACGGGGCCTTGCTACGTATCTACTCATGTTCTAGTTGCTGCGTAGTCATGTTCTAGTTTTCTTCTAGCCAGATTTAATATGATCTAGTTAATTGCTACATGTTTGTTTTTCTCTTACGAGCAAGCCGCTATAAATACTCAGAAATTGTGACGAATTATTGTTTGTTTTCTCCAAGACACATTGTAAGAACGGAAATAAAGAAAACATTCGTAACTATGCTTCAACTACCCACTTTGGATTGAATAAACATAATGTGGGCAAGTTGGACACCAAATTAACTGGGAGCATGGCCATTTAAAATCGTTTTTTTTTACTGCACGGGGTCCTACACATTACTTGCTAGATGCAATATACTATCCCATGGGAGAGTGCTATAGAAAAAGCTCTTTGAAAGTCTAATTTTAAGTTTTAACCTTGTTCCTCCCGTGTCCCTAACCTGCACTCTTCTTTATGGTGCATCATTTTCTAGCCAATGCTACATAGGTCATTCCCTAATACTATATAACTCACCAGCGATGCCGCACCCCAACTATGATGAGATCCAACGATGACATTGTGTAACCAATAGGGTAGGCTTATCCCAGGATAGGCTTATGGTTGCACTAAATATTCTCATTTAAATCTATCATTATCATTAATTAGTTCTTCGAAACCAAAGCGTTTATTTGAATCACCAGCTCCCCATCCAATCATTAGTTGCTCAAACTTTAAGTAGTGCATAAATAATTTCACCATCTTCCACATCATCTCAAATTTATGATAACCAACAAATAGGAGTCATGACCACTCCTTTATTCTTTATCAGGTATTGATAAGCCAACTAATTGATAAAAAGAACTATGTAACACGGCATAATGCGTCCTAATAATGAACCACTATAGTGTGTATATGTTACAAAATGATAACATGCACGTATGAAAACATTCTATCAATATGGTGCACAATTAAGAATGTAACATATTTTTGGTAAAATCCATAGAACCGAGATGTTAGAAGGAATCATGCACTCATTGATCTCCCGGATTGTCTTGGCGTCAGCTTTGGTTGTGCTCGAGTAATCTATCACACTACTAAAAAAATCAGTCTTCTATGATGGCCGTGGCAAGGAACCACGTACAGAATGTAGCTAGTCTCGACAGCCTAAGTCACGTCTGTCTACCAAATGATTATCATCGACGGCATAAGGCAAATCATCCACCCTATCCAGAGCATTGATGGTTGTGCAAATGACGGTTGTGCAAATGGTCTAGGGCTTCCCAACTCGAAGGTACCAATTGCTAGTTGGGTTGTCGAAGCTCATGAGGTGGGCCCACAAGCGGGGATGATATGTACCACTAGCGCTGGGCCCGCAACAAACGATGGTCTACGGCTATCGGCCGTAACCCTGCCATGCATAATGAATAAAAGAGACACGGGCCTTATCTTGTTGACTAATGAAACATGGTACACTTGGCTAGCAATGGGAGGTGTGTGCGTGGTCTCCACGTGTGGTCGCGGATTTGAGCCCTACGTGTGCCCCTACTCTCTAATGACATGTGACAATTAGGATTGATAGTTGAATTTGTGGTGATATCTTATGGGTTGCTATGGTCTATGGTGGTGTGTTTCGTCTGAGATGGTCGGTTGGTCGGGAATGATTTTGGTCAAGTGTGTTGGTGGACTTGGGCTATGATGATGAATGGATTAGTTATGGATTGTCACAATGGGGAAATGATGTGGACGAGGTCCGACTTGAGTGCTCTACAGAGCCATGAATAAGAAAAGATGTTAATCAAGGCAGAAAATGCCCTTGTGATCGGTATAACATGGGCTTGCCTAGAAGGAGCGCGGAGTCACACACATAGAGAGGGGCACCGCCATTAAAGGATGGTTCCAACATAACCTTTGTCCATCACGTGGAGTACAGGTTTGGTGCAGTAGTACTGTGTAATCTGCGGAGGCACCCTGAGCCCACTCTTGAAGGAGGGGCATGGATCATCATTGTGGCTATTATGACCACACATCCCTAGGATGCAGTGAGACTAGCTTGGGTTGGGAACCCTCCTAGGTCGAACGAGCATTTATGGCAGACGTGGCCCACAATGGGATCGTCAATCCTGGAAGGATGGAAGGTGTTAAAAGGAAGATTGTTGGTTATGTTTGGTAATGGTTGAACGCAAGGTTGGGTATGATTGGTGGGTTCAGATTGGTCGACTCATGGTTTGGTTGGTGAGGATTGTGGGTTTTGTGGTCCGGTTGCCAAAGTTGCTGCTAAAACAGTGTTGACTTCTTTGCTTGTTCAAGATAAACGATAAACCAACAAGCTAGATAGGGTAATTTAAACTTGTCCTGAAAAACCTCTTCCCTTCTCTTGAAGCCTCTATCATTAAGTAAATTAGGAAGGGTGTTAACTAGGCAGTGTTTGGATGACACTGACATCACATACCTAATTGTAGATCTTGAAGAGGATCAATACGAATGCCATGAAGATGTGGATCAGGCCTATGATGGCCATGATGACATTTAGGCCTTGTGCGAACGCGCGTTCCGTAGCTTAGCGTAGCGTTGCGCGTTCAAATTTCTGCCGAGCGCGCGCAGCGCAACGCGCAGCGCTACGCTACGCTACGGCGCTCTAAGCCAAAACGCACACGGCCTTAGTGTACTCCAGCCACTTCTAGGAATGCATAGCTTTTGGGATATAGTTTTATTCCACTAACCTTCCAAACTCTGATGACTCTTTTGTAATGAGGCATAAGGTTGTTTGCCTTTCTACTACTGAGTCTATGAGCTAGAACTATGTTATATAATATTGAGGACAACGATTTCGTATGATAGCGGCTCTCATGTAAGTACAATTTGGAGGGTTCACAGATCAAGCTGGTAACATAGCATACAACTATAGGAACCTATAAATTGTCTGGCCATTAACAAAAGGATCCTTCGTACTTTGCTGGAAAAACTTAAAGCTCAAAAATTTCTATTTGCTTATCGCTCACCCCGTCAAGTTTTGCCTTGCACTTATCAATCTCAAAATTTCTTGTTTTGTAGAATGAAAAATGAGATAAATTAGATAAAGGAATTGTTACTCGGGACCCTTGACCAAGTTGAGGTCATGAAGACTACCCTGACTCAAGCAAGGTTGAAGACTACCCGAACCATTCCCCAACCAAAGGGGGTGGAAAAGCCATTGATGGCTTAGTCACAAGCGAGGGTTACAGTTGGAAAGTCCGCACATGCTACTACTGTCATGAAATTGGACATTTTGCTCACCAATGTCCGATAAAGGCCTCGAGGAACAGTCCAGATTAACCTTTTGCGTGATCCTACTAAAATTGGCATGCCTCCTACATTGACCCTTTCACAGGGGACAGACGTAGACTCGCCTTCTGATGAGGGTGACAACCCCAATGCGCCTGTTGCTGCACAACCTCTGAAGACTGAGTGGGAATATGTCTTGTCTCCTACTAGACGCCGGACGACGGGATCCCTGCGCTTCCACATTCATTGTTGTTGTTGTCATTGAGACGTCGAGATCGTTCAGTGATAGGTCAATGATGCACCCTATGTATCCTTAGGTTATCATGGTTCCCTAACAATTAGCACCCTTATGGTACTAAGTTCCCTATAAAATGTAAGGCATTAGCCCATATGTTATCATAAAGTGGTTCACCATATTAGAGGATTGGCGAGTGTTGGCAGTCGTTAGAGTCCAATTTCATAAGCCGACATACGCCAACTTTCTAGTAATTTGGGGGAAAAATCAAGATTTACATATGCATTTTATTTAAACTAATAAATTTTCACAAGTTTTGATGAGTTTTTGTCCTTAGGAATAAAGTTGAGAAAAACCAGAGCTGAACCAGACGAAGAAGCCGGTCGGCTGACCTACCCTAGGTCGGGCGACCTGACCTCTGCACCGAACCGACTCCAACTTCTCCCAGTTGCCAAGAAATGCATCAAGGAGTAATCTCAAGCGTCCACATTCGTCGGTTTGATCAAATGCCTGCAGTTCCTTCACACTTGGGTGACTTCGCTCTAACTGCCAAAACAGATGTGGGGGAATTAATCTACACCGTCAAAGAAGCATCCCAGGCAAAAATGAGGGCCAGGATCAACCGAAGGTGGGTCTGCCGACCCACTTGGATCCCCTCTCGGATTCTCCTTCGGCTGGTGTGGAGGTGACACTTGTCGCATGTCGTGGAAGCTCCCCATTGGTTACGGATGGCTATAAAATGACCCCCTCACCTCACTTGATGAAAACACACCACATTTCTCTCATTTGGAGTCACTCTTCACTTGTTAGAGTAGTTATTTTGGCAGTTAGAGTTAAATCGAGCTGAAGCTCGGAGTTACGGAATCGTCTTCGGGATTTCGGGTAATAGCTCTTGTATCCTTTCCCTTTTGTAAGACTTTGCTTTTATAATACAAGTGTCTTTTATTATCTGAGCTGAGCATATTTACACTAAGTGGGAAGTGTGAATTATTAGAGCGGTTGATTAAGTTCATCTAGTTCCGAGTCTGGGTTCATTCTCATATGCTTATAATTGCCTAAGCATTGAACTTGGATCGCCTTCCTAGGATCCGGGGAGGAGTGATCGGATTTAATAGCAGACGTGGTGTCTGAGATTATTTCTGACTTAGTTTACACCCATGCCAACGTATTTTGTGGTAGGTTTAGTTTACACCTGTCGACGGTTGGGATATTGACCCAAGTCAACCAAGGCTCTTTAAAGAGGAGATAGGAGACACGCCGAACAACCACGAACAACAGCGAACAGGAGACAGGGGTTTTTATCCTGGTTCAGGCCTCTCAGGAGAGATAATAGCCCTACGTCCAGCCTTTCCTTATATCAAAGAGGATTACAAGGTGGAACTCGACGAGATCAGCAGGTCTCGGCGAGTAGTATGCGACAATGCGAGATTGGATTGGATGCCCCCTAAACATCGTAGGGGCTGGTTTATATAGTGTAGAGCAAACCGACCTACCGAGGGAATATCGGGCCGGGCTAACTACGAGATCACAACTAACTCGTACATGCCAAATACGTCCCGAGGCAGATAAGGCATACTCCTAGTCTTGGGGATCACGACTCCTAGTCCAATCCGGGGAACCAACGTCCGGGTCTTCACGTAGTCGTGCAGAACTCTTGTTCGAGTAGGACTCAAACACGATTCCTTGGCCTTTACGCACCATGCCAGCCAGAAGGCTGCTCGGCAAGGTGCATATGGGCCAGATAGAACCTTCCAGGGAGCTGGGCCCTGGTAGGCTGTCTGATTGGGCCGTCAGGGAGTGGGCCATGGCAATGAGCCGTATTTTTATCCCCGACAACACCCATGCCAACGTATTTTGTGGTAGGTGGTAAGTGGTGACAGACCTGCCCATCCGAGATTTATCTCACGCGTAATCCACTGCGTTAGAAATTGGACCAGTAGGGCCCAATCGGGGGTGGTCATAACCATTCAGTGTTCTTAACTGATAGCGGGTGGTAGTGAATCAGCCGAGCTCCGACAAAGTTCTTAAAACAAATCAAACTCATATCTGCTAGCTCAACCTGATAATTGATTGCACTATTAAGGAACTTTATACTCTTCTCATTGTCCTCCCAACTATCTGCCTAACTTATCTTTTTATACTCCTCTGTGTGTGTCACTGGTCTTATTATCTTATTATTATCATTACCCCCGTTAACTAGCTGGCTGGTATCTTAAATAATATATATATTAGAATTATCCTGCTCCCTCGTTCCCTGTGGATTCGATACTTTGGAATACTCCCAGGTGAAAACAATAAGCGATATCCGTCCGTTTTCGGATTATTTCTAATAGCGTAAGAATCACCAACAGCTAGCGAACATGTCCAAAACACTTTCTACGTATGAACTATGTTGCTTCCGTAATGATGTTTTCCTTACTCTTGTTGTGGTATTATTCTATGCATTTTAAGCATTCTTGCATTAATATAAGAGATATTTAGTAGTTAGAATTCTCACCTTATGTGTCGTATGGGGCCAAAGTGTCGGTCACGCCCGTGGTACCAGCGCTGGTGCAGATAGGGTTGTGGTTGTGGCTATGGCTGTGGCTGTGGTTGCGGGGACTTGTCTCCACTGCCAGCGAAAACCCTATCGTAAGGCAAGTCATAGCATATCAGGCTCAAATGTTGGGAGAAGTGTTGCGGAACCAACAACTCAGAGGGGATCAAAGAGGCTCTAAGTTGGCTGATTTCTACGAGTCAAACCTCATGTACTCACTATGTCAATGAACCCATAGAAGTAGTAGACTAGTTTAGGTCCATCAAAAGGAAGGTTGACACCCTTGTAAGGTGCCAAGAGCTAATAAGGTTCCCCTTGCCTCCCATCAACTTGATGGAGCCGCAAGTGATTGGTGGGAGACGTAACCATCAGGCACGAAGAGGTGAATAAAGAAGAAGAAGAAGAAGAAGAAGAAGAAGAAGAAGAAGAAGAAGAAGAAGAAGAAGAAGAAGAAAACGACGACAACAAAGAGGAGAAGGTGAAAGAAGCTAGTGAAGAGGAACAAGAAGGGGAGAATGACAACGAAGGCTGGAGATTAGAAAGGAGCAAATAGGATTCATTCGCGATCTATTGGTTACAATTAGCCAAGGAATAGACGTGGTTATCATCATAGAGTGGGTATGGCACTACCATGGGGTACTAGATTGTGCAAGCACTATCATGGGGTGCTAGACTATGCAATAAGGGAAGATAAACTGATTAGGCCATATGTCTATGCAGAGGTCTGGAGTGTGGATGAAATGATGAATCCTTTTCGGTGGGGCAAAGCCATTTGGTTTATGAAGAAGGAAGACCCCGCCAAAGTGCCCATGACAAGGGAGTATCTTGATGTTTTGGCGAAAAAATTACTAGATCTACCATCGGATAGGTATGGAGTTCGTTATCAAAACTCAATCCAAGCACAAATCGTAATTACAAGACATATTACACAACAAATCCTAAAGAGCTTGCCAAACTCATGAAGTAGGTAGGTGAGTTGCAAAAACAAGGCTTGAGTCAACATAGTTCCTTACCTTGGGACTCACCAACCATGTTCGCACACAAGAAGGATGGATCATGTAGGTTGGTCGTGGATTAAAGTGTCCTAAATATCGTCCCCACCAAGAACAAATATTCCCTTTTCTAGGAAAGATGACTTGTTTGACCAAGTCGGTGGAGCCAAGTGCTATTCCAAGGTCGACCTCCAATCAAGATATCATCAGGTTAAGGTCTGAAAGGAAGATATCCCTCCAACGACATTTACCATAGGAGATGACCTATCTGAGTACTTGATAATGTCATTCAATCTAACCAATGCCCCATCCAATTTCACGAATATGATAGATCAGATTTGGCTGGAGTATCACGATTGATTCGTGAAAGTCTTCACATGACATTTTTATCATCTCCAAATCTAAATAGGAGTGTAAGACCCGTGTCTTGTGCAGGACAAAACCTAGGAACACTAACTATACGCCTGGTTTAGCAAGAGCAAGTTGTAGATAGACAATGTCCACCATCTTGAACATATCGTCTCAGCAGAAGGCATCAAGGTAGATCTCTCTAAGATAGCCACCATAACAGAATAAACGTCGCCGACGACAATGACAGAAGTCAGAAGTTTCTTGGGTATGGCTGCATATTATCACCATTTCATGGAAGGTTTCTCCAAGAGTGCCAAACCCATGGCACAATTGTTTAGAAAGGATAAGAAGCTTGAATGGATCAAAGCCTACAAGAAGAGTTTTTGGTAATGGGAGCAAGGGCTAACATCTGCATCGTGTTAGTCACCCTGGTACAAGTAAGAAATACGAGGTATACTGTGATGCCTTGAAACATGGTTTGGGGGTGTGAATTGATGCAAAGACCAAAAGGTAGTAGCCTATGCTTCCCGCCAACTACAGAAGCACGAATTAAACTATCGCACCCATGACCTAGAATTAGCAACAGAAGTGCATGCACAAAGATTTTGGAGACACCATCTGATGGGGCACAAAGGTGATTTATGCATAGACCACAAAAGTCTCAACTATGTATTCACCCAATCCACCCTCAACATGAGGTAGAGAAGATGGCTAGAGCTAATCAACAATTACAACCTAAACGTCCAACACCATCCCGGAAGGGCCAATGTCTTTTATTGACTTCCTCAGTAGAAAACCACGATTCAATAACTTGGTAATATCACAAATCCTTGAACAATTGGCCAAGGAGCCGACTCCAGATGGAACTAGTCAGCCCCTGGATACCTAGCAACCTTGGAAATGTAGCTAGACTTGTTAGGACAAATAAAAGAGAAGCACAAAGATCACCCAAGTACACTGAGGATTAAAAAGATATTGACCAAGGATAAGGGATATAAGGTTTGCAAGGACGAACAAAGAGTGTTATTGTTGGACCAAGGGATTTTTGTCCCGCAAGATCAAGAGTTTAGGGACTTAATCCTAAAGGAATCACACGAGTCTCCCTAGTCACTCCATTCAGGGGTACCAAGATGTATCAAGATCTCAAATCACATTTCTGAGGCTGCAAATGAAACAAGACCTTGTAGAATAAGTGGCTCGATGCCATGTATGTCAGCCAATCAAGGTTGAACATCATCGACCAGCCAGACTATCACAGCTACTGAAGACTCCGGAATGAAAGTGGGAAGAAATATCTACGGGTTTTATAGTAGGTCTACCCTGTACTTGGATAGGCTACGACTCCATTTTGGTTATTGTGGATCGATTAACCAAGTTTGCACATTTCATACTGGTCAAGACCACATACAAGGGAGAGAAACTGGTTGAATTATATATGTATTGAGTCGTTTATCTACATGGAGTACCTAAGGGGATTGTATCCGATAAAGGAACCTAGGTCATCTCACAATTTTGGGAAAAGCTACACGGCGTACCTGGAACCAGTTTAGCCTTCAATGCCACTTTTCACCTCAGAAAGACGAACAAACTAAGAGAGTCAACCATATACTAGAAGATATGCTAAGAGCCTGTGCCTTAAATTACGCTATGGAATGGGAAAGGTGGTTACCCCATGCCAAATTGGCGTACAACAATAGCTTTCAATCAAGACTGAAAATGTAACCCCTTGAAGCCTTCTACGGTCACAAGTGTAAAACCCCACTCCATTGGTCCAAATCGAACGAGAAGCAAGTGTTCGGTAACGAGACCTTGATAAATGCCAAAGTGAAGGTTAAGATTATACGAGAAAGGCTGCTAGCTGCCCAATTGAGATAGATGAACTATGTTGACAATCGTCGTAGGGATCTCACTTTCCAAGTGGGTGATTCGGTCTATCTAAAAGTATCACCACCAAAGGGCAATCAAAGATTTTAGAAGAAGTAAATTGGCGCCAAGGTTTGTGGGACCCTATCCCATCACTGCCAGGCGAGGTCAAGTGCCTTACCAACTAGACTTACCTATGGATCTCGGTGATGTGCACAATGTGTTTCATGCCTCTCAAGACAAGAGGTGTCTATAGGAACTAGAGGAAGAACTGATCCCATTTCCGGACAAACCCATCACAAGAAATCTCTCTTACGAGGTATGACCGGTACAAATTCTTGACACCATGGAAAAACATATGATGCACAGGGCGACCAAGATGTACAAGGTGCAATGGAGACATCAAACCAAGAAATACTACACTTTAGAGCCAGAAAAGCAACTCCACCAGAACTACCCCGAACTATTCTCTAATTAGGTATGCAATCTCAAGTCGGAGATTTTCTTTTAGGGGGGATGATTTTTAACACCCAAAAATTAGGCACACTGAAACCAAATTCAAGGATTTCATATTTGAATTTTTATTCAATGTTGAACTCTCTCTCCTCTCATCTCTCTCCTTCTCTCTCCCACCCATGCCCACATAGTGCCCTGCCTAAGATGCCGCCACGCTGCCTGACCGGTCCGTCGCCATGGTCCATTGGTCTGCCACAAGGATCCACCGGTTCGTCGTTGAGGTCACTCACTGGGCACTGTTGCCGACGCCGGCCACGCCGTGGGACACCGTGGTCAAAATCCTAAACCCTAGCTAGCTGGTGTGCCATGATCACGCTGCCCGACATTCCCTCGCCCTGTCCCGTTGCTTCTCACCTCTCTTCTGTGTGTCCCATGACTACCTCAGCTCGCCCATGGCTTTAAAAGCTCAGTCGAGCTCCCTATCTTGTTCTCCTCCACTATTTCTCCCTCCACCCAAATATGCCGCTGCTAGTGAACTGCCCCCGTCTGGTGAGTTCCTTCTCCAATTCTAGTGATCTGCAAGCTCTTGGTGGCCTCCCCACAATTTTGCACAAGCATCGTTGTAGGCACTGGGCAGCAGAGCTTTTGTTTCAGTCATCACCCAAGTCTCCGCCGTTGGCCTGGTCTAGCCTGCCTTGTGCCTCACCCAAACCACCGGAAGATTCAAGGTAGCCATCCAACCCTGTTGTGCCCTCTAGAACTTCAAGAGTGTAGCCGCAACTGGCATATCCAGGCTTGTCATCGCTCAGTTCCGCTAACGCTCGTCATGCCGCCGCGTCCAATCGCCTCCGACCTCAACGCAAGCACTAGTAGATGCGCGATGACATGTAGGTTCTAACACACCCATGCGCTAGGTCAAGGATGGTTGTGGCACCACCGCGCCGTGGGCTGTCGTGATTGGCCACATCACCTTGTTAGAGGTAGTAGACGACGCCGGAGACGTCAGATCTGCGCCAAGATCCGTGCGAGCTCCTAGCGCGCAGCCACTGGCAGGTGGAGCCCACTTGTCAGTTAGCAAGTCTTGTGGGATTTCTCCGCACATGGAGCGGAGCTGCTGACCAATGGGCCCATTGCCCACCGGCCAGATTAAGTGGAGGCGCCGTTGAAAATTGCGCCTCTCTAGCGCAGTAGCGTACTCCCGGGTTACGCCTTTGGCATACCGTGCGTGCGCGGGGCGCTCAGCTGTATGGGCTATCGCCATGGGCCATCCTATTACAGTGCTCGTGATTTTCCCACCGATTTAACAAAAAATAATATCAGAAAATCAAATTGAATTATTAAAAATAGAAAAATATCTTCAAAAATTCTAGAATAATTTGGATAAATATATACTAAATCACTTACTTGACACTATAAAAATATTGTTATGAATATTAATAGGAATCTACCTCTAATTTAAATAGTATAGGTCATTTTAGAGTACTATTCAATACAGCTAATTGGCTGAAATGGTTTCCCGGTATTTAAAATTAGCAAATAAGTTGATAAAAATCTAAAAAATATATAGAAAATGTAAAATGCCTCCTTGGACTTAGAAAAAGACTAAGTCCTTAGCTTGATAATTAATCACCAGAAACACAATCATTAGCCATGATAAGTTAATATAAATAACCAATAACTCACAACTTTGCCAATTATAATTAGCATAACTAAGACAAGAAATAGTAGGGAGACAGGTAGGCGAGTAGTGGCGGCACGCATGGTGGCAGGAAGCGGGACAACGCACGCGAATTTGTCGTGGTGCGGGACAGTGTCGTTCGCTGGGTCTAGACAGGATGGCAGCGGCGCCATTGTTGGGAGACGGGGAGGTGAGCGGCAGGAGGCAGGTCGACTACGCGCTTCCGGTGTGAATGGAGGGGCTTCCGAAGTGAAACAGGCAAATGGGAAAAAGTTGGAGGAAGAAGGAGAAGATGGGAGTGAACCCAACATTCACTTGTCAGACCTATACCGTATATTAGACGGTATTTTATGCTAATATATCCTCCAAGACATCTGTGCACGTTTTCATCGTTTATAACAACGTTTTAAACCTAAACTACTTTGCGATGGCATTTTCGACCAGAAACAACTCCGTAGTGGATTATATGCCTTTTAACCTAAAATCAAATTCACTCTATAATTGCATAAATAATAGTATTTCGTGTTTTTTACTAATATTTATGAGAAAAAATACAGCAATAATGGCTTGGATTTAATTTACCCTAAAAACATTGCTGACGGCTGACGGGCTGCGTGTAGGCCTGTTAATGGGGACAAACCCAAATCCGCCCCGTTAAACCCGGTTGAGTCCAACCCATTAGCACCCCTAGCTGCGTGCCTGCGTGGCTGACGCATGGCCGGCGCGGCGCCCAGCTCGCGGCTGGTATCCCACACGCAATTCATCGAGCACCTCCGCTGCGCGGCACGCCCTCGCGACGGCGAGGCCCTCCACGCCTGGTCGCTCAAGTCCGGCGATGCCTCCCACTCGCCCGTCTCCAATTCCCTCATTACCTTTTACTCCTCCCTCCCGCGCCCGCTCCTCGCCGCCGCCTTCGACGTCTTCGCCGACATCCCCGCGGCCAACCGCGACGTCGCCTCATGGAACTCCCTCCTCAATCCGCTCTCCCACCACCGCCCCCTCGCCGCGCTCTCCCACTTCCGCTCCATGCTCTCCGCGTCCACCATCCTCCCCTCCCCGCACTCCTTCGCCGCCGTCTTCACCGCCGCCGCCCGCACACGCGCAGCGTCCGCCGGTGCCGCGGCCCATGCTCTCGCATGCAAGCTTCCTTCGGTCGAGTCCAATGTCTTCGTGTCCACTGCCCTCGTCAATATGTACTGCAAGCTCGACCTAGCCCCCAACGCCCGGAGGGTGTTCAACGAAATGCCTCACCGCAATGCGGTGTCCTGGACCGCCATGTTGTCCGGATACGCCGCGAAGAAGTGCTCCCAAGAGGCGCTTGAGCTGTTCCGGCAGATGCTCTGGGAGTGCCCGTGGGAGAAAAATGAGTTCGTTGCCACAGCAGTTCTTAGCGCTGTTAGTGTGCCATCGGGATTGCCTAGGGGGGTGCAGCTGCATGGGGTGTTTGTCAAGGATGGGTTGGTGGGGTTTGTGCCTGTGGAGAATTCTCTTGTTACATTGTATGCGAAGGCTGACTGTATGGATGCAGCATTGCATGTCTTTGAGTCATCAAAGGAGAGGAATTCAATCACTTGGTCAGCGATGATCACCGGGTATGCGCAGAATGGGGAGGCAAAGGATGCAATTAGAATGTTCTTGCAGATGCAATCTGCTGGGTTCTCACCAACGGGATTCACCTTTGTTGGGGTACTCAACGCGTGCAGTGATCTGGGAGCATTGCTGGTAGGGAAGCAAGCACATGGTTTGATGGTGAAGCTTGGGTTTGAGGTGGAGGTGTATGTGAAGAGCGCATTAGTGGACATGTATGCCAAGTGTGGCTGTACTGGTGATGCGAAGGAGGGGTTTGATCAATTGTATGAGGTGGATGTCGTCCTTTGGACAGCTATGGTTTCTGGGCATGTACAGAATGGAGAGCACGAGGAAGCCCTGATTTTGTATGCAAGGATGTGCAAGGAGGGCATCATGCCCAGTAACTTGACTATAGCTACTGTTCTTAGAGCATGTGCTGATCTTGCAGCATTAGAGCCTGGGAAGCAATTGCACGTACAAATCTTGAAGTACGGGTTTGGTTTGGGGTCTTCTGTTGGAAGTGCCTTGTCTACAATGTATTCAAAATGTGGGAACCTTAAAGATGGCATGATTGTCTTTAGAAGCATGCCTGATAGGGATGTTATTGCATGGAACTCGATCATTTCTGGTTTTTCACAAAATGGGAATGGCAATGGCGCACTAGAACTTTTTAAAGAGATGAGGCTAGAGGGTACTGTACCTGATAATATAACATTCATTAATGTATTGTGTGCTTGTAGTCACATGGGACTAGTTGACAGAGGATCGATTTATTTTAGGTCAATGACCAATGATTATGGTTTAACACCTAAGCTGGACCACTATGCTTGCATGGTTGATATTCTTAGCCGAGCAGGGATGCTGAAGGAAGCAAAGGATTTCATAGAATCAATTACTATTGACCATGGAACATGCTTATGGCGTATAGTACTAGGAGCATGCCGTAGTTTACGGAATTTTGATATTGGAGCTTATGCAGGTGAACGGTTGATGAAATTAGGTACTGAAGACTCCTCAGCATATGTATTGTTGTCAAACATCTATGCTTCCCAGAAAAAATGGAATGATGTTGAGCGTGTGAGACATATGATGAAACATCGAGGAGTTAGTAAAGATCCAGGATGTAGCTGGGTTGAACTTAACAACTTAGTTCATGTGTTTGTTGTTAGGGAACAGCAACATCCTGAGATGGATAATATAAATGCAGAGTTGAGAAGGCTAGCTAAACACATGAAAGATGAAGGATACCATCAAACGTTCAATTTCTCATTCGATGAAGAACTGGATTCGTTGGAGAAATCTCAAGAAGATCAATTGAGTTAATATCTGCAGCTTTTAGCTGATTTTCCAAGAAACAAAGAAAAGTAAGTGCTTTGATTGCTTTGATCATTTCTAA
>SPJY01017277.1:756150-817954 GCA_005191435.1 Raddia distichophylla
CAATAGTAGATTGGTTGTCAAATGCTGGTTCGAGTATTAAGCAAAAGCTTGATGACAATGTCTCTCATGCTGGTGGACAAAATGTTGAACCTCATGCTTCTAGCAAAGCACACAACCAAGATGAAGGAAACGCTACCGACGACGGCAATCAAGAAAGCAACAAGAAAGAAGTTACTTGTGACACAGCTGCGGAAAAAAAGCCTTGCAATTCTGGAAGCTTTTCCTACCCTGATCCGGAATTTTTTGACTTTGATAGGTACAGGGATGTCAGTCGGTTTGCGGTTGATCAGATCTGGGCACTCTATGATGATTGCGATGGCATGCCACGGTATTATGCTCGAATAAGACATATTGATGCTACCAATTTCACAATTCAGTTCACATGGCTAGAGCATGAAGCAATGAATGGGGAAGAGGACAAATGGACTGACGAAGAATTGCCTGTGTCTTGTGGAAGCTTTGTCTTATGGAAAACAGAGCTATCACAAGGTGCACGCCTGTTTTCTCACATCATTTCATGGGAAAAAGGCAGAAAAAGGAGCTCATATAAAATACACCCCATGAAAGGCGAGGTATGGGCTCTTTATAAGGATTGGAGTTTGCAATGGAGCTCAGATGCAGATAACCATAGAACATATAAGTATGAAGTTGTGGAAGTCCTATCAGATTTCACAATGGAAGCTGGTGTTGCTGTTGCCCCCTTGATCAAGATTAAACCATTTGTGAGTCTGTTTGCAAAAGTAAAGGGTGAATCATCGTTTCATATACCATCAGGTGAACTACTTCGATTCTCACATAGTATACCTTTTTTTATAACAATTGGGAATGAGAAGGCAGGTGTTCCTGGTGGATTTCTTGAGCTGGATGCTGCATCACTTCCTAGTGACCTCGATGTAGAATTTCCATCTGTTACTCTTGATTCTTACATGCCTATTGACAAGTCAATCAACACTGGGTTTGTTCACATCACTAGTGTTAGTACACCAGGTCCAGGAGGAAAACAGAAAGATCACCCCATTGAAAGAAACCTAAGTCAGCAACAGAGGGCCCATCATGGTAATGAGTTCAGTTATTCCTCCAAGCAAGTTTGCCCTTCCCCTGGTATTTCTACGTATCCAGACACAGAATTTTTTAACTTTGAAGAAGGGCGGTCATATGATAAGTTCAAACGTGGCCAGATATGGGCCCTTTACAGTGATATGGATAAATTCCCCAAGTACTACGGTTGGGTGACTAAAGTTGATGTAGAACCGTTCGGAGTGCTCTTGACATGGCTTGAAGCGTGTGCTGAACTGGAGCAGGAGAAGCTGTGGTTGGAGCAGAATGTACCTGTGAGCTGTGGGGCATTTAAAATCCATAACTGGAGGGTGAAGTATGACAACAATGATGCATTTTCTCACTTAGTACAAACTTGTCAGGTTGGTTGGAAACGATGCTTTAAAATTCACCCGCAAATAGGGGAAATTTGGGCTATCTACAGTAACTGGGCACCTAGCTGGGTTCCTTCTAGGAAGGATGCCTGTGAATATGCCATTGGTGAGATTACTGAGCGCACTGAAGCTAGCACAAAGGTCTTATTTCTGACTCAAGTAGATGGTTACACAATTGTGTTCAGGCCTGACGATGGAAAGGGTATTCTGGAGATCCCTACAAAAGAGAATTTAAGGTTTTCTCACCAGATACCTTCTTTCCGTCCGACGAAAGAAAAAGATGGCAAACTGCATGGCTTCTACGAGCTGGATCCAGCTTCAGTTCCTGACTCTTTCTTATCCCGGGGCACCCACTGACTCAGCAGACATGGACGCTGAAGACAGCAAAAACCGTGCCATCTTTCCTCATGCCAAGGCTTCGGTGCCCGTTTTGTGCTAAGCTTAAATTTGTATGTTTCATTAGTAGCGGGTATCTGATAACTATGATCCGGTGATCAAACATGCTGCTCAAAAGGACTTCCTATGGATGAAAATTGCAGCTGCCGTTGTGGTGTCCTTGCAATCTGTATTGACTTGGTATTTCACTGTGTTTGTTCAGCATTAATAGAACTAGGTAGTATGTGTGGTCCAGTCTGGCTGATGTCTCTATGATGCACCTGCCACTTACATACGCTGTATGATTTTCAATTATATGAGAATCTACGGCACGGTCTATTCTGCTGAGCCTAACCACGCTAAAACTGTGTTTTCATAGCGTTGTCGTTCTCTGTTCCTTGTGTTGTTAATTATCGCCACAGGATCGTCTTTCACTCTATTTGTTCAAAGCTGTTAAGGCTCACTGATCTATATAATTCAGGCTGCCTGATGTCTCTATGCTGTGCCTGTCACTTACATATGCTGTATGATTTCCAATGAAAACCTGATGCTGAGCTCATCCGTACTGAAACTGTGTTCTAATAGTGTTGCCGTGCTCTGTTCATTCTACTGTTAAATATCACAATTGAATTATCCACTTGGATATGTGACACAGATATGACAGTGCCAGCGCAGCTTGGCTACTCCAGCGCCTATCATGTCCACCCTCACCGTCTTTAGTGTTTGTCTAAGAACGTTTCTCCTCTCTGAAATCCAAAAAAATAACATACCGAAAAAAAGAATCCGCATAGTACCGTATTTTATTTTGCGGTTGTTTTTGCACAGAAATATCTGATATAGGCCCAACAAAAAGACCCACACCATACAGCGCCATTACCGTGGACCTGCGTAAAAAGCCCGAAAAATAAAAAACCCAAAAAAATCTGATCCACACCGCCGCTCACCGGTTTTCATTTGTGCCTGCTAAAAAGTTTACATTGTTTCAGCATCTTTAAAAAATAAACCATTTGCCCAGATCACTATCATTCCATGGTTTAAGATTTTAAGAAAAAACAGCGACAAGATTTCCGGACCAAAAAGACCGGTAAAAATCTCTTCGAATTACCATTTACCGATTTTCATCTGTGCTTATTAAAAGGTGTAAGTGATAGGATCATTTGCTAGGAACCTTTAAAAAAATGTAAATTTATTGACCGTAACAGCGATGGTGCCCGGCCATTAAAAAAACGGAAAATAGATCACCGGCTTGCTATTTTTTTTTTATAGAACAATACCACTTTATCATTCCTGAAACTTCCACAATATTACAACCAAGTCCAAAAACAAATTCGAAAAAACATCAAATTCACTAAAGGACCTGATCGAACAACACAGCAGGAAGCTTTCCCTTCTCACCACGCCGGCGCCGAAGAAAGACGTCATGGGCGACATCGACGAGTTCCGGAGCGACTCATTCAGGCAGTGGATTGAAAAGCCCCTAGCAGCAATCATCGTCTTCGCACCAAAATCCAACAAAACCTGAATAAAAGAGCACAACTCCACAACGCCGATGATAACCACCAACATCACCTTCAACGACGGCGACAGAGTCTCCACCGACTGACCAAACCCTACACTTCTTACTAATGCCCTCATCCCCTTTATCAGATCCAAAAAATCCAAGGAGAAGACGAGAACACCGAAGTCTTAGACAAACTAAACCTACTACGAGAAGAACCAAGAGCTCAGAAGACCTCACCTGCCAGCACCGCCAAAACGTCTGACCCGAAGCAAGCAGCTACCAAAAAGCTCTGAAACCTTCTCGCCTCTTTATTGCTCCTGCTAAAACTAAACCTAAACCTACTACTGTACAAGCTCCTGGCTAAGATCCTGGTCTCCCCTACCTCAGCGCCGGCCAGGAGGCCGCCGGAGGCAGAGGAGACCGACGGATCTGGCCGGAGGCGAGCTCAGACCGAACGCTCTTCTCACGCGAGAGGATGAGGCCGAGAGCTGAAGGCTCTGGAAGCTAATGACGCGTCTTACCGGCTTGCTATTTCTGCAGTAGTTTTTACGCTGCTCGCTGCATTCTTTGATTCAACTATTCATCGTCACGTGTAGCGAACCAATATAGCATGTCCGCCATCTGTCCATCTGCCGCACTGCCTCATTTTATCCACCCTCTTATTTATCTCTGCCACATTTCTCCCGTTAGCTCACTGCATGAGGGGTTGCTCAGGAACAAAGGGGCCGCGCTCTTTTCTTCGACCTTGATTTTTTACAGCTGGTAACGATCTGCCCCATAAACCCTCTCTCATTTTTTATTTTCCTCATGCTTACATTCTATTTCTTTCTTCTTTTTCTTATCTGTTTTATGCGCATGATTTCTCCAGAAAAAAGACAGTGCTGTATGGATCACCTCTTGCTCAGACAAGTCACTAAGGCCCATTACAAATGTTGTGTGCGAGTGAGGCTGACTCGATTTACTACCTTTAATGCTCGCATAGATGAAACCAAAGAACAAAACATTGACATGATCATGATAGATGAAACTGTGAGTTCATTGCCTAGTTCAAGAAACTGACAGTATCACATTTTCAAAGTTCAATAGTCAAGTTTTATAAGTTGGTTCTCCTAGTTTGACACAGAAAATGGAAAAAGAGAAAAAAAAATTAAAATGGGTTTCACTCAATTTTAGAAGAATTATGAAATTTATCCCGCACAATTTGAACATTGTTTGAATTTTACACAAAATCATAAGTTTAATTGAAAAATGCATCAAACTGCACATCTAGCTAACTTCTACCTTCTTGTGTCCGATCGTTTCGTGTGGGTGCACGGGAGCTGTGGAAGCCATGCGATCTAAAGATTGATGTGTTTCTTGCATGCGATTCAACAACCACGCCGCGTTCGATTGGTGCTGTCCGATCAGACGGCCGACGTTCGCTTTATTGTTTGACTCCGGCCACCATCGCCCTTTATTTTTCTGTACCCAGTCAGGGGTGGCAATGGGTACCTAAAACCTGATACCAGCTGGGTATTTACTCTATTAGGGTATGTGTCTGGTATAATAATCATACCCGTGGGTATGTTAATGGGAAAAACCTTCACCCATCGCATATGCAGATATGGGGTTCTACTGCCACCCATACCCTTTTACCCGTGTAGCAAATGACAAGTGACAGCCTCTGGGCCAATCGGTAGGCCAATTAGGCACCCTTGCCCAAGCCCAACCGAGGTATTTACCTCATTCACACTCACACCGCTGTTGTATCAACTACTCACAAGTCACAATCCCTAACCCAAATCCAATCGAGGCGGCGGCCAGGTGAGACAGCGGGAGGTGGGACGGGAGGCGGTGGCGCCCTCATAGCATCGGGAGGCGACTGCGCCCTCACAACGATGGGAGGTGGTGGCACCCTCACAGCGATGGTGATGGGCGTGGCCACGAGGTGAGTGGCAACCCGACTACAACCGTCACAAGCGCCCTCCCTCCGATGGGCGAAGCCGCGAGGCGAGGTGGGTGTGGGTGACCCGGCGGGTGAAAGGGACCCAACGGGGATGGGTTTGGGAGAGAAGTTCTGCCCGTGGTCAGGTATGGGTAATTTAACGGGTGACATTTTATCTAATGGTATGGGTATGGGGTGCCAATACCTGACGGGTATGTATCCGTTGCCATCCCTACACACCACTGCACCAACAAGGTTAAGGTTTGGGTTAGTGCCTACGATTGAGAAACAGTTTTCTGCTAAGCTTATTTTAATTTCAGAGAATAAAAGGTCTCCTTTGTGTCGTAGATTAATCTTCCATGATCTTGGGGTACCACAAGAACAAAACCAATCTTTTACCTGGTTTAGGTCTCTCATCATGAGATAATAGCTCTACGCTAGCAGATCGATTCCATCGAGATAATGATTACAAGGGTTTGAGTTAGGCTTAACATGCATAGTTCAATGTGTCATTGGATGCCTATGACAATCTAGATTGGCTTTTCCTCTCTCCAGAATCTGGAGGGTAGATATTTATACTATGCTACCGCCAATCTAAACATCCCTTATTTATCAAGGATATACATGGATACAAATATATGTGGATATACTATGACATGGAAGTGCACCCCAAGTCTTTTAGAATGTCTCACCGTCTTCCATATTAAGGTTGAGTCCGTATATACCTTCTTCTCGGGCCGAAACATGACCCGACCCGCCTTAATAGATGAAACATCAAACTTGAGATTCCCACGAGGAAGGATGCTTGTACATAAAACATTGACCTTCTCAATCCTTCGTTAGTGTCGAGGATCGGGTTTTGGGGTACGACTTCATTTGGAGGAAAAATTTGGGGCTCAAAGTAATGACATCCATATATGGAAGATTCATGTTCGTCTTGGTGTATAAGAATCATCCATAGTTATTCTAACATGTTAATCACTATAAGTACCCCTTTGTTTTGCACCCTGTAGATGACATCTCATATCATGTACACATTCCATGTACATCCTCAATCTTGACCTATGTTATCGCCTAGACCTCGAGTATGACCTCATAGTAAAAAAGGCTAGATGTATGGCTATTACCTCCACTGCGAGGGATCTTAATTAGGGTAAAAAATCATGTTTCTTTGTATTGTGTGATTGACATCCCAAAGATAAAACCCCTTACGAGGAAGGGTACATTTGGTCCCATAATCAACAAATAAGCTTGGTGAAGGACTTGTTTTCCATGCATCGACAGCTGGCACCCATGTCGTGTGGCCCAACGATCATCCTTCATAGCGCCAATCCTCGGCGATGCCCAATTCACTAGGAACATCGACCATTCAAGATGTGAAGGCATCTGTACCACTCTCGATGTAGGTAAGGCTGTTGGGAGTGCTTCTCTACGGCAACAGTGCATGACCACCGATTGGAGACGTCGCCGGGAGTGTTTCCCTACTAACTACGATGGATAAGCATTGTCCACGTTCTCAAACTAAGAATGTCGATCCAAAGTTTGATCAAGAATCTACAGTCTATTGTCCACACAAATTACAGGCGCAAGGCTGGCTTGCACCCGCAAGAATGACTAGCTCGCCGGGATTTGCAACCCTCCTAAGTAGTCCACCTTCAAACAGACGCTCAGACTACATATATGAAGTCCGTTTTTAATGTTTGTTGACTGATGGTTAATCGGGGGTCATCGTAGGCAATGAATTTGTTGCAGGGCCATGCGTTAGAATCAAACTAGATGGTAACACAAGACAAGGATTTATACAGGTTCAGGCCCTCAACTTAGAGGTAATACCTTAGTCCTGTGCTCTAGGATGATGTGCCTGCGTGAAATCGCAGATGATGATGTAGATGATGAAGATGCAGTGATTCTATGACCCCTATCCCTCCCTTTATTTAGTGTAGCGGGGATAAGGTTACAGGGCTCTATCCAGTACATGATACCAGATTTTGTTATATCACCACATGATATGCACCGACATTTACAGGTATGAATCTCCTCATTACATGGAGCTAAACTCTATCCTCCGGAACATCCTTGATGACCAAGCTATGCATAGCCCGAGTAGTTTTCATCCCTATCCAGCCAGCTTGGATCACCCCCCATTTGTTACCTCATGGGCCTTCTAGAGGGTACCCATGGCGCATGTAGTACATAGTAGATCCCGAGTGCTTTATGATCGAGTCAGATGTTTGGCCGACTGGTTTGATGGACAGCACTTGTAATCTGAAAAGAGATTGTAAAGAACTCATGAAATGTTAAGCTTTTGTGTTGAAAGCAACACCATACTT
This sequence comes from Raddia distichophylla, assembly GCA_005191435.1. NCBI lineage: Eukaryota > Viridiplantae > Streptophyta > Magnoliopsida > Poales > Poaceae > Raddia > Raddia distichophylla. The sequence goes on from SPJY01017277.1 coordinate 763,711, forward strand.
GGCAATTCCGAAATTTCGGCTTTCGGCCTATTTGGCACGTCACTTCAACTGATAAATTTGGCTACTCGGCACCCATTCTCACGTTGTGAAAATGGCAATCGGCCCATCATGGTGTGCACCTTAAGCCACGCAATCACAACTTCCATCTTGTGACATGCTATGTGTTATGCGTTTCAATATATGTAAGCATCAGACGCCTGGCCCTACCTTGCAAGAACTAGCACTCGGCCCAACATGGGGCGCGTCTTTCAGCCGAGTGGTACCTATCCCAACCAGAGAAGGGATCAACTAGCGGCCCACTTAAGGACGTACCGATTGGATAAAGTTTAGCCGAGAGGTATTTGTACCCGGGCAGTGGTATACAACTGGCGACCTATAAAAGGCAAACCTTTGAAATAGTATCCAAGCTTCATCAATGCCCAAACTTGAACATGAAAAGCTGGCTAGTGACCCAACATGGGGTATGTCATGAAACATTTTTCAATGGGTGGTGCTTTCGGTCATATGCCCTCAAGGGTGTACCGAGGCCGAGTTAGGCTCGATGTTAACATATCACCACCGACGATGGTGTGTTATTAAGAAAGCCTGTTAAGGGGGTTGCACTTTGCTTAATTGGGTTTGGCCCAAACCAATTTTAGGGGAAGGCGAAGAGTTTTCGCGCTCTTCTTGCCCAGCCAAAACATCACATGCTTCCACCGAGAAACACAAACGCACCCACTCCCGTCCCATCGCCATGATGGTTTCACTGTGTTTAGAACGAGTTGCGAGGCGCGTCTCTTGAACTTCTCCATGTATAAAGGAGCCTAGATACAGCGTGTCGCTTCGCATCCAGTTTTCAAGCTTTCTTCTCCCTTTTTTTTTGGAAAAACTACAAATCTCTTCTTTCCTTTTCTCCCCATTACCTCGGAACTGCTCTTGTGAAAAAGCTCATCTCCGACTACCTTATAGCTCTTGCTTTGGCGTGTGATGTACTCGGCCAGGCTGCGATCATCTGGTAACTCATCTCGGAGGAGGTAATCCAAGTATAGCTGCGTCCATCCGGGGTTGATCGATAGTACCTCCTCTTCTACTTGTCCTTCTTGCTGCTCATCCGGTGTGGGTGGTAGCTTGATAGAGGGCTTGCACAATTCCTCGACGAAAACACCAGCCGGTACTTGTGCCCGACTGGATCCCATCCGCGCTAGCTCATCTGCTGCTTCATTGTCTCGTCAGAGCACGTCTGTTAGCTCCAAACCGTCAAACTTGCCCACCAACTTTCTGACTTCCTGACAGTAAGCTGCCATGCTGTCACCGATACAAGACCACTCCTTTTGCAGTTGGTTAACCACGAGTTGAGAGTCTCCGCGTACAATTAACTGCCATATGCGAGCGATATGGCGACGCGAAGCCTGTGGATGAGTGTCTCGTACTCAGTGGTGTTGTTGCTGACTAGAAACATGATTTGAAGGACGTACCGTAGCTTCTTGCCAGTTGGAGATATGAGCAAAATTACAGCCCCGCGCCGCTGAGCATGAGGGAACCGTCAAAATACATTGTCCAGTACTCGAGATTTTACTTTGCTGCTGGGGTGTTAGCCTCCGTCCATTCCACAACGAAATCGGCGAGTGCTTGAGATTTGATGGCTAGTCGAGGCTTGAACTTTATCTCAAAGGCTCCAAACTCAACTGCCCACTTTGATATTCTCCCAATGGCTTTCCGGTTGTGGAGTATATCCCCAGGCGGGAAGGAAGTGACCACCGAAATCTCATAATCTTGAAAGTAGTGCTTAAGTTTTTGCGGTGTGATCAGCACGGCGTACAAAAGCTTGTAAACATGAGGGTACCTTGTTTTGGAGTTGCCCAATACTTTGCTGATGAAGTAGATCGACGTTGGACCTTCTGTACGGAGCCTTCCTCATCCCGCTCCACAATCAATGCGCTGCTGATTACATGAGTCGTGGCATCAATGTAAAGTAGGAGAGGCTCTTGGGGCATGGGCGGGACCAATACCGGTGACGTAGTGTAGAATCTTTTGAAATCTTCAAAGGCTTCTTGTGCCTCTGCAGTCCACTGAAAACTGTCTTGTCGGCGTAGGAGCTTAAAGAAAGGCATGCCGTGTTCCCCCAGTTGAGAAACGAATCGGCTGAGTGCCACGATGCATCCAGTGAGCTTCTGCACATCCTTCTAATTGGTCAGGGGCTTCATCTTCATGATCGCGCTTATTTTCTCTAGGTTAGTCTCAATCCCCTGATGACATACGATGAATCCAAGCAATTCACCGAATGGAACTCTGAAAACACACTTCTCGGGATTTAGTTTCATCCGATATGCCCTTAGGCTCTCGAATGTCTCGGCCAAATCCGTGTTGAGGTCGGGTTTGGTTCGAGTCTTCACGACGACGTCATCAACATAAGCGTCCACGTTGCGGCTGAGCTGAGTGTGAAAACACCGCTGTATGGTGCGTTGATAAGTGGCATCAACTTTTTCAGACCGAACGACATTGTGATATAGCAGAAAGTGCCAAAAGGTGTGATAAACGATGTCTTGACACAATCCTCCTCCTTCAGGCTGATCTGATGGTAGCCTGAGTAAGCGTATAGAAAACTTAAGAGCTCACACCCGACGGTGGAATCCATCACGTGATCGATGCGGGGGAGCCCGAAAGGATCCTTGGGACAAGCTTTGTTGAGGTCGGTGTAGTCGGCGCACATACGCCATGTCTTGTTCTTCTTTTGCACCAGGACAGGATTTGCTAACTACTCGGGATGGTATACGTCCTTGATGAACCGTGCCGCCAGCAATTTGGTAATTTCTTCCGATCTGGTCTCAAACGTTGCTTAATCGGCTTGGCCTTGCCGTCACCATGCAAAGAATGCTCAATCACTTCCCACGGAACACTAGGCATGTCCGAAGGCTTCCAAGCGAACATGTCCTAGTTTGCCCGGAGGAAAGTGACGAGCGCGTCCTCCTATTTGCTATCGAGCCCTGTCCCAATCACGAATATTTTGGCCGAATCAGACGGGTCCAACACTATCTTCTTGGTTTTCTTGACCGACTGGATTAAGGTTTTGGCTTGCTTTTTGGCTGGTATGTCTTTCTCCTCCTAGATGAAGCGACTGCCTACCTGATCTTCTCCATCTCAGCCGAGGTCTCAAGTGCCTGCGACATCTCACAACTTTCGCTGCGCAGACTAGAGACTGCTTCACTTCGCCGGGTATGGCGATTATGCCATTGGGGCCCGGCATCTTGATGACGAGATAATTGTAATTAGGAACTGCCATAAATTTGGCGATTCCTAGCCTTCCCAAGATGGCATGGTATGCTGTCTCGAAATCGGACACTTCAAAGCTCAGACTCTCAGTCTGATAGTTCTCCTTGGTCCCGAACGTAACGGGCAGCAAGATTTGTCCGAGTGGTACTGTGGACGTCCTGGGGATTACCCCGTGGAAAGGAGATGATCCCTGCCGTAGCTCAGAACGAGGAATCTTCATCTGATACAAGGTCTTGACGAAGAGGACGTTAATCCCGCTCCTGCCATCGACCATGACCATCTTCTTCCCCCGAACGACCGAATCCAGCACCAGTAGGTACCTCCCGGGGAAGGATATCCGATCCGGGTGGTCCGTCCGATCAAAGGTGATGGGGGCCTCAGACCAGCGCAAGTACTTGGGGTTCAAAGGCAGGATCGCGTTGATCTCCCGAGTGGTAAGCTTTTGTTTCCCCTTGGACTCGTATGCGTCGGAACCCCTAAATATGTAGCTGATCTCACGCTCAGCGCCTTGGTAATCCCCATCTAGCTTATTGCCGTGTCCTCCTTTGGCCGCTGACTGCTTGGAGTTGTCAGCAAACTTCTGCAGAATAAGGCAATCCTTGGAAGTGTGCTTACCGCGAGGGTGAAAGGGGCACACTGCCTCCATGACCTTATTGTAGTTGTTGTCGTTGGGAAGCTTAGGTCGGTTACGCTCCATGTTGGTGACCATTTCGTCTCCCTTGCGCTTCTTGTCTTTTGGTTTTCCCTATTCATCGTTGGGCTACTTCTTGGAGCCTCCATCATGGTCGCCACGATGATTCATGATGGCCTCTTCGGCGTTGGCTTCTTGATATGCCATCGTGAACATGGCCTTGAGAGTTCGCGGGGGGTCCCGAGTCAACTGCCTGATCAACTCCTCGAATTTGCATCCAGTGAAGAAGGCATCAATGACCGTTTGCTCCGAAACGTCCCGAATCTCCTTCTTCTTGGTGAAGCGTTTGATGAACTCATGAAGAGTCTCGTTCTTGCGTCGATGTAGCTGTGCGATCTCCCATCTTCCAGTGGGCCTTTCATAAGTCCCTGGAAGTTGGCGATGAACTGCTCCTGAAGGTAGTCTCAGGACTCGATGGAGTTCCCCAAGAGTACTGTGAGGCAAGTTTGGGCGGTTGGGGTCAGAGCGGCTGACAGATAGTTTGCCATCACGTTCTGATCGCCTCCTGCCGCGCTGACTGCTAAGGCATAAACTTGCAGCCAATTCTTTGGGTCCCTCTCGCCATCGAACTTGTCGATGCCTTTGAGGTTGAAGCCATCGGGCCAGACCACTCGGCGAAGATCTGGGGTGTACGCCCGAATTCCTTCCAAGGGTCGTGGCTGCCGGCGCCGCGGCCATGGCGGTGATGTATATGATGGTGATCGTGCCGACTAGCAGTACTTTCGGCGTGGTTGTCATTGCGCTGTCTGCGATGACTGCAGGAGTTCCGCTCGCTGTCGATGCGTTCCCTCCTCCTGGCTTCTATGTCATGGCGGAGATCGTGGCCCGCCGGTGGCAGAGACACACACCTTGCTCCGATTGCACGCGGAACGGCTGTTTTCCGTCACGGGCGTGGTCGGAGCCGTGTTCGCCTCGTTCTGCTGGATGGCCGCCATCTTGACCATGGCTGTTACTCGAGCCAAGGTCTGCAAAAACGGGCTGTCTTCGGAAAGCTGCGGCGCCATGGACTCCAGAAGAGTCTTCGAGGCAACGATGTTCGCCTTAGGAGTCGTGTAGGTGTCGTGATCCCTTAGCTTCACCGTGCGAAGTTCATTCTGACCTTGTGGCCGCGGATGCGGAGTTGGCGCATGCGATCTTGATCTTCAACGCGGCGCTGATCCGTGTCGACCGCCTCCGTAGCGGCCACTTCGTTCCCGGCTGGTTGAGAAGTGCAGTGGTGGTCGCCCGCGCCAAGGACAAAGACTTCATTATAGTTGCAGATCTCCGTGCTTTCGTCGGACTCAGAGTCTGAGTGAGAGAGGCTAACCTGCTCGCTCTGCTCAATGGGTTTGCCAGCATTGATGACACCCAAGAATGTTATCGGGTCCGGTCGGATTAATTGCTTTGACTGGATTAAGAGATTGATTCTCTGTGTGGTCACCTCCTATCCCGAGTCCAGGGAGGGTCTACGCGAAGGTCGCAGCAGAGTTCCTGAGCCCGAAGGGAGATCCAATTTGAGTTCTCGAGACTCCCTCGGATCGGATCGCGACCGTATCCAAGGAAGTATCACCGCCAAGATCTTCTACGCGCGCTTCGAGGGAAGGTGTGAGGTGGAATTGCTTGCGGATCAATCTACCAAAAGCGCCTGCCGATGTTTCCAAGCCAAATGGCAAGGGAGATGATGAAATGCAGCCACCTTCTTTGAGGGTGATCTCCCCAGGGGGAGAGATGAAGATTGCCGATGCGATCGGCCACGAAATCCAGGGATCCTAAGCGTAGAGCATGCCCCGGCATGAGGACGACGGACAGTGATCTTGGGGAAGCCATCTTGCTTGAACGATGATCTTGACGTAGGCACCTACCTAATGCGCCAACTGTCGACTAGTGGCTAATCGGGGGTCACCGTCGGCAATGAATTTGTTGCAGTGCTATGCGCTAAAACCAAACTAGATGGTAACACAAGACAAGGATCTATACAGGTTCAGGCCCTCAACTTAGAGGTAATACCTTAGTCCTATACTATGGAATTATGTGCCTGCGTGAATTCGCAGATGATGAAGATGCAGATGATTCTATAAACCCTACCCCTCCTTTTATATAGTGTAAGGGGGATAAGGTTATGGGGCTCTATCCAGTACATGATACCAGATTTTGTTATATCACCACATGATATGCACCGACATTTACAGATATGAATCTCCTAATTACATGTAGCTAAACTCTATCCTCGGGAACATCCTTGACGACCAAGTTATGCGTAGCCCGAGTAGTCTTCATCCATATCCAGCCAGCTTGGATCGCCCCCCATTTGTTACCTCATGGGCCTTCTAGAGGGTACTCGGGGCCCATGTAGTCCACAATGTTCTACCACTCTACCAAAAGGTTAGGAGATAAGCTTTTTATTGGATCTTGTACCACCCCTAAACTTCTTTCGGACCAATAAGATTTTTTTACCGTGTCATCTGAAATCAAGGAGGGGTAGGATAAGGTGAGCCCACTTGTTGGAAGGACCTATATGTAAATAATATTTTATCCAATCCAAGGTAGCAAGCCACGAGGGCTCAAGCGGAATTCGTACTTGGCCGGGGATTTCTCCTTCAGCCGCCAAACTCAAAGGGGATTGGGCCTCTCGTAGTGAAACTCTGTCACGGAAATACAAGCACACTTGCTCATGCATACTATTATGACCATTGGAATCACTCAAAGGTTATTTACTAGCTTAGGGCTCGTTTGGAAACGCGTTTCCCCGCCGGGATCCCCGCCAGATCCCCGGGCTGGAGAGCCGCGCGGAATATTTCCACGGGGGCAGCTCGCTGCGCATTTGGAAGCTCACCCACGCGGGATTTCTCCACCCGATTCCCCTCCTTTCCCTGGGGAAACCATCCTCGTCTCCTGATGTCGGGAAGATCTTCCCCGTGTGGACTATGGCGGCGCGGCTCCAAGGTGTGGCGGCAGCGTGGCTCCCCAACGAGCAGCCGGCCGCCGCCGCCGTCCTCGGCAGTGACGCGTAGGGGATGTGCGTGGCGAACAGCCTTGGGTTCAGGAGCACGTCGAGGTCCGGGGCCTCCTCTTCGCCATAGAGCTGGATCTCGATGAACTTGATGCACTCGTGAGGGCTCATGGAGTGGAACGAGTGAGCCGGGGATTCCATGGGGTGCTCGGTCCGATGAGCCGTCGCGTAGAGCAGTGCCTGTGAGAGCTCATGGAGTGGAACGAGTGAGCCGGGGATTCCATGGGGTGCTCGGTCCGATGAGCCGTCGCGTAGAGCAGTGCCTTGATTCCATGGGGAAGGTGCCGAGGCCTCCGCCTCGCGAGCTGATCGGCAGCGAAGCGGCCAAGCTGGTGAAATGGATGGTGGAGTTCCATGGCTTCGGCGGCTTCGGCTTCGGCTTCGGCGGGCCGCTCTTCCATGGCGGGCTGCTCCTCCATGGCGCACGCGAGACGGGGAAGTGGGTGGGAGTAGGGCCAGGGATAAGAAATGGCCAAAAAAAACCTCGTGGGGGGTAACCTTCCCGGGGATGATTTCCCTGTTCCCCCAAATGAGCCCTTAGTGTTGATCTCTTCACCGCGAAGGAATTAATGTGATTGCAGTTCACAAAAAACTACCAGGCTTTTCTTTAGGCAGCATGATTGCAGGCAAGTTCGATAAACTCATGCTCGTAGAAAACCATTATGAGTTCGAGCTTGATAATGAAAGAAATAATAGGATATTTCCCATAGTTGAGGAACTTAGGTGAGGGAAAATTCTTCATCCTACCCTCAACCCTTCACGGCGAAACTACCAAGGATAGAATTTAAAGATGAGGAAAACACTCTCACCACACTTTTTAACTCTCCCGATTAAGGAACAACCATGACTCGACGAGCATGGTTGGATGCATCCTTAATGCTTGTCAGGACTTCTTCAGCCCAGCCAACGCTGAGCGTCGATCGGGGCCTTGATTAATTCGAGACTAGGAAGACCTCGGCCCCATAGATTCTGGTGGTGGCTGGTGATTCGAATACGCAGGGTGGTGTCGTGCTTCTTAAGAACAAGGTGGAAGGCAACACGTACGTACTCTTCCGCTCGGTATTTCTGGGTTGTCAAAAACGTTGCGACGGTGGATACTGCCGCAGCGGGTGTCGTCACTAAGGATCAAGCTCCATCCATGCTGCATAAGGTAGCACTTGATGAAGAGGCAGATTTAGGAGTTCAGCCCCCAGTCCGTCTTAGGGCATGTACAAAGGCATTTAATAGGGTGTCTCTTAGCAGCACTATTTAATAGTTTCGCTGATGTGGCATGGGGTAAAATGTAAAAATTACTAGAGTCGACTCTTGGTGAAGAGACTGACTCTTCACAAGCTCCTAAGCAGAATTAGAGAGAAGCAACATTAAATAGCATAGAGGCTCTTGTGCATGTCATTTGTACATGACTTATCTTTTTGCTTGGATGAATATGCCAAAAGACATCTTTGGACTCTCCATTGTACATGCCCTTAGGCACCTCCGGCCACGAGCGAAACTCCTGCTCAGCTCAGGTGGTGAGGAGCCAATTAATAGGGGTAAAGATCCTCTTTTAGAGAGCTGGTAGTGGTGGAAACTTTTCTTCGTGGAACGAGATATTGGATCGTGTCGGACAGACCACGACGCCATCAACGACACCTCTTGTCGTGGTTGCGGCAAATTCTTCTCAAACTCCCACAAGCAACATAGAGAATACTAACAGCAATCTAGAGAAGGTAGGCAGAACCTTTGTGAGTTTGGAGATTAAAAACAGACGATTATACTAATTTTTTTGTGATGTAGATGCTAAAAACGGTGCCCATTGCCAATAGAACGTGACTTTGTACAACTCCTGACGGCTTTAGTGTCATTCCTACAGCAATAGAACAAAAGGCACATATAGAAAAAAATATAGAAAATTATTAAAAACTTGATATAAAGTTTTAACATGAATAGCCAGCACTACACTACACGAGCATCCATATTTGTTCAAAAAGGTCTTATCGGGATCGATCCTGCTTCAAGTGTCGAGAGTTGACAGACCGCTACATCCGAGCAATGCCTGCTACCGCATACTCGGTAACTATGGCCTTCTTCAATATAGTAACTATGGCACGTATGCAATTTCACCCTCATTATACCTTTAAGGTGTGCGACAAAGGATGTCCCTAGCTCAAATGATCTATGGCCTTCTTCTGTTGCTCTTTCATTAGTGTCATCCCAAAATAGAGGTAAATCTAGGGATGGCAATAGGTACAGATGCGGGTAAAAAATACGGGTAATGCCCGTTTGGGTTTGGGTATGGTGGGAAAAATATATGTGGTATGGGTATGAGGAATTTGGGTACTGCAGATATTTTTTTCGCGGGTATAGCACTAAGGTACTCATATCCATTACCTGTTACTCGTCATGTGATATGTGACTCTCATTTGTAAGTCTCTCTTTACCCATAGGTCAATCCCGATCCCTAATTCCTGGTCCCCTTTCTCCACAGTTGAAACCCTAATTCCCTAAGCGAGACTTCTTTCCCTCCTAATCCCTGCATGCTGCACTACAGCGGCTAGCGGCTCCCGTCCCTGATCTTTTCTGCCACTGCCACCAATCCTCCTTTTTTTCCCAGGTTCCCTTCTCCATACACGGTGCCCGCAATCCTTGTCGCACCATCTTCCCAAGATGCCAACTTCAAGCGGCTAGGCCGGCACCGCCATCCCGCCTCGCCATCACCGGCTCAGACTTGGGAGTTTGCATGGGCACCCCGTCGGCTACTCCTTGCGACCACACCAAGTCTTTAGTACAGGGCACGGCGCCGCCATCCAGGGAACAACGCCGTCCAAGACACGATGTCGCAATCCAGGCCATGGCGTTGCCTCTCCACTCTCCATCCTGCCCCAACGCTCGTTGTCCTCCGTCAATCGCCACTCGTCAGCCATCTACAGTTTCACTACAAGTATAACCCTAGAATCTGATTTCCAACCATCTGTGCGGTGGGTAGCAGATACCCGACAGGTATAGGTATAGGTGTATATCCGTGATTGGATATAGGTACGAGTATGGGTTGGATTTTTCTTTGTGGGTATGGGTCAGCGAACCTCATACACGTGCTCGACCCGTCCAATTGCCATCGCTAGGTATATTCAACACGAGAACATACTTTATCATTTCCGTCGACCACCTCCATGTCACACCAACAAGGATCCATTCGAGGAGTATCCTTCATGATTAGGTATGGGTGTATAGTTGTAACAATACTACAACATTATATTAGATATCCTCGTTAGGTTGGGGGAGGACGAACGTTGATCCAGCTCTGACCCTGTTACAGCTAGTTCCCTAGCTCAGTTTGCAAACGCTTGCCATTTCCAGAAGAAAAAAGTCCTAATGAGTGCTAGCATAGGTAACAACCAAATAGGTTAGGTTCAAACCTCAAACTCGACTCTTCTGTACTCCCTGCGGTTAAAAATTTGATATTTTAAGCACTGACATAGCCTATGAAATGAATCTTTTTACCACTAATTGTCAATGCAGCTTACTTATAAAATCCTCAAAACTTATGATATTACGAAAATGTTTTTCGAAATGAATCTAAATGAATGATTTTCATATGAAAACAGTTAAAATATATTTATAGATGATTTTTCTGAAAACTAGGGTGAGCCCATCCTATTGTCACTGTAGGAATCTCCCTTAATCCCGAGAGCTGAAAACCCTCGCTATAAAGGCAGCAACCATCTTTATTAGGTATTCACGAGGGCTAGCCCTCGCAAAAAGGTGCTCGTATTTGCTCCCCCGCAAATAACAAGGTAACACGAGGATCGGGTCCTCACGAAGAGCTAAACGTGCCGACAGGTTGCGGGACCGAGCAATTATTAGGGCCATTAGTGGCGAGGGCAAACAGTTGGCCCTCGCGAGTAGATTGTGGCCACCATTTGATGTGAGGGCCTCCATTTAGCCATCGTTATTGGATATTTTAATACAAGGGCTTTCTGCAACCCTCGTGTGTTTCCATGTAACACGAGGGCTGTAGTTATACCCTTGCGTTTTTTTTTGCCCTCGCGATTTTAGGAAATTCCAGTAGTGTGTGTTGCCTAAAAACATCATATCCTCATACATCCTATTGTTGTCTAGAAACATCGTATCCTTATACATTCCTATTGTTGTCAAGAAACATCATATCAAAGGGAAATACATTTTATATTAGAAGGCTGACAAAACTCTTTCCCACCACTGACAAAAATATACGCAAAAAAAATCATGCATCATGAAAAGTTGTTGGTGTAAGTTATGTAAATAGGCAATATCACAAGGGTTAAAAGTAAAATGTACATCTTACTAAAAAGGGAGAATAGGAGAAAGATCTAGGTGGGTCCAGAATTTTCAAACCCTGTGATTCTCTCTTGCTCATCTTCTCCTCTCCTATTCATCCATCAAATCTTTCAAATCAAGCAAGATGGTATCAAAGCAAGCCGATTTGGGATAAACCCCATGAATCTCAGTCAAATTCTTCTCATCTGAGCCCTCCCTGTGTTGATCTTTGGGCTGCTGAAGGAGAAATCAAGACCTGAACTTGGCAAATTGGCAATTCTCCCATGTGTCCGCGGCAACTTTCTCTCGTTCCCTGGCATCCCCGTGCACCGCCATTCGTGCTGGCTTGGAAGATATCTCCTAGGCAGTCGCCGGCATAGGCCCGACCAGCACAAGCATTGCTCCTCCCACCTCCACAGCTCGTCTGCTCCAATCCCGTCGATGCTCCAGGCGGGCGGTCCTGATTAACCAGTTGATTCTCCCGGACTACTGGAATTCGTGGTATTTATGTCGGCCAGAAGCCGATGTAAATAGCCGAAAAGCATATGTAAATAGCTATTTACATCGGCATGCCGATCTAAATAGTGGCCATTTACGTCGGCCTCACGGCTGACGTAAATAACTGCCCTCGGGAAGGGTCGTTGTCCTGGGGAGCCTATTTACGTCGGCCGTGGCTGATGTAAATAACCTTTTCTGTATTTACGTCGGACGCAGCCGATGTAAATACATGGCCCTCGGCACGTTTGTGCCACGTGGCTCTTTAATTATTTACGTCGGCCAGCCTGGCCGATGTAAATACTGGAGCTGCTGGATGGCAGCACAACACCTATTTTCCTGCCTAATTTGAGCAATATCAAATGCAAACAGTTTTACATAAGTTTCATCATCTCAAGATACAATTTAAACAACATTCAACTCATAGAATCATCATAATATGCTCTATTATCTCAACATTAGCACACATATACAATATATTGCATAATGTCAATATTATCACACATACAATCCAAACGACGGTCGACACAAGTTCGCACACATGTTCAACAAAGGTTTTAGCATCTCAAGCGTCATCAATACAATCCAAACGACATTCAACTCACGTTCGCACACATACACCAAAAGATAGTTCACAACATAAACTTGGAGGGGTATTATTAAACGGATGTCCGCTACTAGCATCGCCTCCTTAGGCAAGAAAATCTCCAACGGTCGGCGGAGTTCTCTAAGAATAAGCGCCTCCAACATTTGCATTTGGAGGAGCCACCAAACCCTGTATTAGAAAGCGATATTAGAATTTTTAGATTACAACATCATACAAATAAAAAAATTCTAAGTTTGATACGTATCGTGATAGAAGATTGTTGTGAAAATATAGGTGGAGGTTGGAATGAAGGAAGACTTAATGGCGTTCCAAACTATTGTGTCATATTTGTCTACATATAATTTTAACAATTCTAAGTTCGAAAGAATTATTTATATGTATTAGGTTGAAATATGAAGAAATGAGCAATAATTATACTATTTTTATTAATTTTAAGCAATAATAAAGATTTCATAACAAGGGATCCAAGTTGACAATAATTTTCCAGTTTGCATGAATATTGAGTAAAATTTAGCAACTTTTATGAATTTAGAACATAATTGAACAAAATTTAATCATTTGAAGTTATTAGGGTAACAATGCAAAAAATGAACAATAATTGCACTATTTCAATAATGTGAAGCAATAATATATAGAATTCATAACAAGGGACACAGGACAACCATAATTTTGCAGTTCGCTTGAATATGCAGTAAAATTTAGCAATTTTCATGAATTCATAACACGCATGTTGAAATTTGTTTTCTACTTTTATCATAAGTTGGGACCCCTATCCACAACTGTATAAGCTCATCGATCAAAAGTTGCATAAAGATATTTAATTGTTTTATAGGATGCTCTGGCCCCGGTATGACAAGGGACAAGAACACATACTCGTCCTTCATGTACATCGAAGGTGGAAAATTGTACGGAATTGAGAACAAAGGCCAACATGAGTACGATGCAACATTGATGTTGAAAGGAGAGAACCCGTCGATTGCTAAACCGATCCGAACATTTCTTGCGTATTTGGCAAATTCTTCGTCATGTCAGTACAATGTCTTCCATGCCTCGCCATCAGATGGATGACACATGAAATCTTCACTGAATCGCACGCCTTCCTTATGCCACCTCATGTGTTGAGCAGTCTCCTCACATAGATACAATCGTTGTAGCCTCGGTGTTAGAGGAAAGAAACGTAGAATCTTCATTGGTACTTGTCACTACATTCCCCTCTACATCAATTGTTTGTACAAATCGAGACTTCCCACAAACTAAACAGTTTTTCCTTGCGGCGTTACTCTTCCAGAATAACATACAATTATTAACGCATACATCTATCTTCTCATAAGTCATTCCTAGACCAGCCAAAATCTTCTTCGAGTAGTACATATCTTTTGACAACTTATGGTAATCTGAAAGGACATCACAAATCAATTTGACCAAATTGTTGTAACACCCTTAAAAGAAGCCATACTTTAATTTAATATTCATAAGCTATGTCAGAAACGAAAGGACTGACACCTTGGTGCCGTCATGCAAAGGCTTATCTGAAGCATCTAACAGTCTAAAGAATTTCTCGGCTGCTATGGTCACAGAGATTCAACCTCCGGAGCATTATAAAATTGCCGACACAATTTCTGTACCGTCTCATCCATCTTGTCATCCACTCTATCAGTAGTATCATCTTCATAAGATACATCTACCGTCCGTGACTCATCATGTTCATACCATGTGAGGTAATTCGGCATAAAGCTCAATTTTTATAGGTGGCTGGCCATAATGGATTTAGTCACTCAGGCAAAAAGATGACACTTAACACTTGGACACTTCACTACCCCGCCAGGAGAATCTGGGGAGAAAACCTTATCCAAAAAACTTTGTGTGTTAACTTTTCATTCTTGAGTGTGCTTCATACCATTATCTCAACCATCATACATCCATCTACGATCTTCAGCCATCTCTGTTATTACTAAATACAACAATACATGAAAAATGGGTTAATGATCCTAATAGGAGTTCTAGGCAAAGATAGGTTCTAAACCCACCTAGGGATGAACGGGTTAGCATGGTTTATCATGACATATGATATGATCTAAATGAAATTTCGACAGCGTAACCCCGCTATTCTCTGAATGCGCGCATGATACTTGTGCATTGGCGAACAACGGGGTTACGCAACCAAAATTCCGTTTAGATCGCACCACATGCCACGATAAACCATGCTAACCCGTCCATCCCAGGCTGTCCAATAGCATGGACAATTCGGGAGCGACACATATCATAATTTAGTATGATCAGTGTCACTCCCAGACGGGTGACGTATAGGTTAGGTTAACTTGTATTTAAAAAACTGGTTTATTGAAACATATGTAAATTAATGCCAACAAAGTGATAAAACATATATAAAACATATACATATATATAACTAAGACAATACTGTACATGATGTGCTCATCTGGATGATGGGGATAACAGTGGATAAGGCATGCGATGGCTAGCAAGGAGTGGCGATGGTCCAAGAAGCCCTTTTATTGACTACACAAATAAAGATAAACCCCATACCTGGTTAGACCAAAAAAGTAGTTCAGTGGCACTTAATTTGGCAAAAAAGTAGTTCGGGAAGATGCTAACTGAGGGTAGCGGCAGGGGCGTCGGAGGGCAGCAACGCGACGGCAAGGTGGAGAGAGGCGGCTAGACGGCGAGGTGGATGGCGGCGGCTCGGCACCGTGGGGCATGGTGGTGAGTGGCGGCATGAGGCAAGGTGGAGGGCGGCTAGGGACGATAGCGTGGCAGCAGAGAGAATGAAACCAGCACTTGAGTCAAATCCATTGAAATCGAGTAGCACTTGAGAATGAAACAAGCACTTGCGGTGACGGGAGCGGTGGAGGGCGGCAAAAAATGGGCGGCAGTGGCGCACGTGTAGCTAGGTTTACAGATATGTTGCGCGTGTGGGCCCAACGGTATTTACGTCGGCCCCTGGCCGACATAAATAGTTTAGCGCTTATTTATGTCGGCCAAGCCGATGTAAACAACGGCAGCAGCTTGCTTTTCGCGCTAAGTCCTAAAAATTGTGTTAACGTCGGCCTGGCCGACGTAAATAGCTTTATATACGTCGGTATGCGCTGGCCGATGTAAATAACCCCTGTATTTACGTCAGCTTACTTCCAGCCGACATAATATAATTGGCCGACATAAATAGTTCGGATTCTTGCAGTGCCCGTTGTACGTGGATAAGCTGGTTTTTTTCATGAGTATCAGCAAGTATCGTTGCAGTGTCTGGACATCTCCAAGTATCTATTTTTACTTGTCACTGTTTGCCTCCATTTCGCACAGGCTCTGCTTCCAACGGGCAGCATATATTCCTTTTGGTTGACAAGAGATTTGATCGGTTATGGGTTGAACCCTGTTGGATGGAAGATCAACCTCTACATCCTCACTTTAAGAGGTAATTTCTCAAGTCTGTGTACTGTAAAATTGTGAGTAATGGCGAATTTAATTGAAGAGAAGTCTACCCACTCGGATGTGGGGAAATTGTACGAAATTTTTAGTAACTCCTAGAATAACAAAAACAACATCGAGTAGCCTTTGAGAGAATGAAACAAGCATCAAATCCAGTGAAATTGTCTGGGCCATGAAATTATATTAGCTGCGCTTGTCATGATCGACTAATGTTGAGTTCTCATGGGCAGTGGCGGATCTAGCCCAGGCAATCCTGAGTGCTAAGAAGCCTAGATAATGGCCGGATAATGGGCCCAGATATTGCACAGCCCAGCTAAGAAGCCCAGAGAATGGGCCGGACCAGCCCAGGCAGCTGCCTGGCCTGCCTGGGTGCTGGATCCGCCGCTGCTCATGGGTATGAGGATCTCCTAGAAGCTAAAAATAAGAAAGGTAATACTAGTGACAAACAGGTCAATGACAGTGTTAGTATGGCTATTGAGCAGCATGGAGGCTATCATTCAAGAGCAGGTGGAAACCATGACCACAGTTGCAGAGGTATGGGAAGCCAGAGACTCAATTTGCCGGGAGATCAAACAAGATGCATGCTATTCGAATCATGCATGAATTATGCAATATCAAACAAGGTTTAAGATCTGTCTATGAGTATGCAGGGATGAAGAAAAAGTTATACAGAGACTTATATTATTTTCATCCATTTTACCCAATCAACAAAGATGACTTAGCCATTCACTAAAAGTGATTTGAGTCATTTGTGATCAAACTATTATTGGATGGGTTGCATCCAAAATTTGATTTTCCTCGCCAGATGATTTTCTCTAAGCCTAAATGGCCTAGCCTAGAAGATGTGATATCTAATGTTATGGTGGAAGAGACTAGGCTTGCCCAAGAGAATGCAAGGAGTTCAAGAAATATAGAAGCCATTGCTGCCATATCTATGGAGTCCTTCCAAAGGCAAGAAAATGATAAGTTATTTTGTGACCATTTTAAAAGGAGAGGTCATGTCAAAGAGAAATGCTTTAATTTTCATGGTTATCGACCTGGATGGAAGAAGGGAGGCTCAAAACTAGGGGAGCACAGTTCAAGAGCTTGAATCAAGCTAACTACATTGCATCTGTAGAAGAGACACTTATGGTAGACCAACAAGCTCCTGAGAAGTTCAAATCCAAGCTCAAAATCACCAAGAGCTCTACCTCCACTCAAGGTCCTTCTAAGAATGTCTAAGTTATCTTGCTTCGTCCCAAGGTTATTTTTTTTTTCAAACCTGTATAAACAAACCAGAGCACTGGATCGTTGATACAGGAGCCACTAATCATATGACAAGAACCTTGTCGCTACCCCGGCTTCACCAGGATCGGCTCATGATCGTTTGCTAGTCCCAGAAATCATTGCTAGCAACTCATGAGCGACAATTGCTGAACATTATCACATAATCACATTTAACTATGTAAAGAACATATTAATGCAAGAGTTATTGTAGCACAACCACTTGTTATGATATTTTGAATAAGACCATATAATATAGTTCAGAGTGCGGAAGTCCAAATAAATGCAGCGAAATAAAGATATGACGATGCTCTAATCCAACCCTTGAGCGACAGCTAATCTTGGTCGAAATCCGGCATAGAATCCTCCTAATCCTGTAGGCAAACCGGACCCGAGTGTTCTCCTGAATACAAATATATATCCGTGGTTTGTATAGTGAGTACACGGCTACCCAACAAGAATTCTTATAATGAATGCAAAGGTATAAATAAGAACAGGATGGCTACTTTGCATAAACACCTATTCTAGTCAAATTAATTAAAGTGTTGTAAAAGCATTTGTTGAACAATTAATAATTAATAGATTCCAAAGTAAACACACAGAGCTCGGCTTTGAAAGCCCCTCTGCAGAACTACACAAGCATTGAATAACTCAAACAAAACCAACCCATCAAATTATTAGATAACAAATGATACTACCATGTATGACCTTCCTCCCCTCCAATGACCGTGGGAACGGCTATCATGATAGTTTTAACATCTGCAGAGTGTAGCACACTTTACCCATAAGCCTAGTGGTACTTTTGCGTCTTAGCTCTTCCTTTGGAGTCCAGACCAAGTAACGATACAAGGCGATTCATTAGTTCCTTCTGTTAACACCGATACCCCCCTCTAAGGTTTCAACATCTCTGGTCCCCCTCTTGAACCAAACGGACCACAGCCCGATCTTTTCAAAGTAAAGTGTGTTAACAGTTTTCCCTAACTACTAAGCCAGGAAAGCTAGCACTTATGGTTGCGCTTGTATGGTTTTGCCGGATAAGCACACGTCAAGGGTCCTTATACCAAGGTGACTACCTCCACCACAATCCTCATTCCACATATCCACCCGACTTGCCACCTTTAGTCAAACACACCACGTAGGTTTTAGTTGATTAGGTTATTAAAGTAACTCAGCACCTCCAATCATACCAAGTCACAATATTAAATAAATGAATAACCTAACAACTAATAACCTACGAGCACTAGCATCTATTCACAAGGATAGTCTAGGAAAATAACTAAGGCAGCAATAAATGGCTAAATTCACAGGGCAAATGACTCAGTGTGAATAAATAGGACTCTAACCCGTCCCATCATTTCATGCATGTGGGAAGTAAATAAAACAATTAACGGGTGAGTTTTGCAAAATAGGAGAGCAAGATGCAATCTATCTTGCCTTGGTAGTACTCTGGGTCTTGCGAACCTCCTTCGAACTGCTCCTCGAAAAGCCCCAACAGTGCGAACACGGACGATCTACAGTAGATGCAAATGCATAAGAACAAAAAATCATCAACAGAACATAGACCTCAATAAAATATATACAATTCTAGGCTATTTATGGGATTTAATGGCTTTTAAATCATCCAATTTGGAGTTCGGATGCTCTCTAAACAATTCTTGGAAGTTTGGCGGAAATCAGAAAAAACAGAAAAGATTAAACCAGTTTTATTCCGGATAACCGAATGAAAACCCAGCGAATCGAACGGTTCGGGCCGCTTGGCGAGTAGTGCGGGTGGGGGAAACATGTGGCGACGCCGGAGTGGCGGAGCGGACGCGGGCGTGGCGCACGGCTGACGCGTGCCAGCGGCGCGGCGGCGGCGACGTGGCAAGCACGTGGCGCACGCAGATAGGTTGGCGGCTCTGCGGGGGCGGGAAGCGGTGCGGGCGGGACGCGTGGTGCACACTCACTTGGGCTTGATTCTCGCACGTTTGCTCATTATTTCATGGGTTTGACGAGCTCTCGGCAGAACGGCAGCACTTTATGGAACTAGCCTTGGGATTCCTAAAAGGTTTTCTAGAGTTTTGTCTTAAACCTAATTTAAAAAAGTTTAATCTAGGGTTTTATAATAACAATTCCCTTTTATTTTATTTTTGGGGTTTTGAAAATACAAGTGACATACGACAAAATAGAGGATGCCACAAACCTCAAATCTTTTCACTTCTTATAACCCATGCTCAGGTAAGGACATGGTTCGTGTTGCGAATGGATCCACAATTCCTATTACATCACGTGTATCTATCCAATGCACTAAGTCATTGTCGTTATCACCCGTCTTTCATGTACCAAATTTTCCTATTAATCTTCTATCTGTAAGTTCCATTACTAAATCTCTAAACTGTCAATATCTATTTGATCCTGAGCATTGTGTTTTTCAGGAGCTCAAGACAGGGAGAATACTTGGGCCTGAGACCGTGCGTGATGGACTCTACTACTATCTTGATGATGAAAGTGATGAAGTTGCTTTACAACTTGCTTGTCTCCAAACCAAGAGTTATTGCTCTATCACCGTAGACATGGACATCTTTCTTTTGCTACACTATCTCGTATTTATCCTTCAATTTTAAAGTTATGCTTAAAAGAATCTCTTGTATGTGATGCCTGTGAGCAAGCCAAACATACAATAGGTACCTATCCTTGTCCAGGATTAAGAAAAATGTTCCTTTTATGATTATTCACACTGATGTCTGGGGACCATGTGAAGTTAACACTATTTTTGGGCATCGATGGTTTGTTACTTTTATTGACTATTATAGTCAGTACACTTAGCTTTACTTGCTAAAACACAAAAATGATATTGCTCATCTTCAAGGACCTTTATGCCCTTATTAAAAATCAATTTGGAACAATAATTAAGTGTATTAGGTTTGATAATGTTAAAGAGTATGTTAACCAAGAGCTAGGGTCATTCCTTATTTCTAATGGTATTAACCAAGAGCTTGAAGTTTCTCATTCTTTGATGTTTATAATGAATGTTCCTAAATTTTTATGGGGAGAGGTAGTGAAGACTGCAACATATTTAATAAATTGTATGCCTTTTTGTATTCAAAAACATAAGACTCCTCCTGAGTGTCTGTTAGGAAATAATGATTTTATTGTTAGACCAAAAGTATTTGGGTGTCTGTGTTTTCTTCGTGATTATCGAAACTCTGTGAGAAAACTTGATCCTAGAGCTATTAAATGTGTTTTTGTGGGATATCCATATTCCCAAAAGGAGTATAAGTGTTGGTGTCCCATTGAACATCTTTTTTGTTAAGTACGGATGTTATTTTTCGTGAGAATGAACCTTACTATGGTCCCACAAATGATACTGTCTTCAGCTTAACTCCACATGAAGTGCAACAAGAGGAGAGAGTGACAATAGAGTAATAAATCCTATTCTTGTTCTTTCATCATGTGTATCAGTTTATAGTCATGGGGAGAGTCAAGTAAGTGCTAGTAATGGTGATACCAATAATTCTTATCATGAGACATACAAGATGTGATCGAAACTCAACCAGCTTCATTCCAAGAGAGAGGCCTCATGCAAGTCCTAGCCCAGGCATGAACTCTCTGCCTGACACTCTTGTTGACATGTTGGAACAAAATGATTTGCCTATTGCCTTGAGGAAACCATCTAGATCCTCTCAAATTCCAACACGTCTTAAAGACTATGTCGGCTATAAGCATGATATAGCTAATTTCATATCTTACAAACACTGTAGTCCATCTTTCCATAGCTTTATTGTCTCTCTTGATTTCACAACTGTTCCGAATGACTGGAAGACAACAAAGGGAGATCCAAAATAGAAGGTAGCTATGCTTGAGGAGATGAAGGCTTTGGAGAAGAATAAGACTTGGGAGCTTGTTGAGCTACCACCAAGTAAGCAACCTGTGGGTTGTAAGTGGGTATTCATAGTCAAGCATACACCTGATGGGAAGGTGGAAAGATATAAAGCTCGTCTTGTAGCCAAAGGATGTACACAATCTAATGGGATTGATTATGAGGAAACTTTTGCACCTATGGCCAAGATGAATTCAATAAAAACATTAATATCATGTGCGGCTAATTTCAATTGGAATATTCACCAACTAGATGTTAAAAAATGCTTTTCTTCATGGTGATCTCCAACAAGAAGTTTATATGCATATCCCACTCGGATTCCGTGAAAAAAGGGTGTGTGGGATAGTTTATCTTCCAATTCTTTCAGCGCAAGCTCTTCTCCTCCTGGGCGGTTTTTGAAATTTGAAATAAATTCATTTAGTGCTTTTTTTTCCTCGTGCTTCCTCAGTAAATTATGAAATTCAGAGACTGAGTCTAGAATTTTATGTTTCTTCGAGGAGGATTCGCCCTCTGTAGCAGCCGCGTGGGCGCCGGGAAAATCCTCTTCGGATAGAGTCGCAGCCTTATTGTTTGAAGAGGGAAGCGTCTCAGGCGCTTCGTCCGAATCCGAAAGTACAGGGATATCCCCGATAGGGGAAAGGTCGGAGTAGTCGTCCCCTAAGAAGCATACAGGCATATCGAAGGAGAAAAAAAGGGAACATTTTTTTGTTTTTGATAAATCGGCGGATTGGCAAATAGCCACTAAAGCAAAAAAAAAGATAACCACGAGGGCAACAGAAGAAGGATAAGAAATCGGGTTATTGCGCAGAATATGTAATTCACAAAGGAAAAAGCGTGGTTTTCCCGCATCTTTCCGGGGAAAGCTACGGGCCTTTCGAGCCTTCCCCTGCGCATTGCAAGTTGATAAAAAGAAGCTATGCTTCTTAAAGACCCCCTATTGGCCTTTGTTAGCAGATTCAAAAAAGTATATGCGAAATCTATAGGACCATTCGTAGGGATGGGATAAGTGATTATTTTAGTGGATTCCCCTGGGATCGTAGAATCCACTAAGGATGCAATGGGTATCCGCGGTCGAAAAGCTTCCAGTATGACGGAAGACTTTCTATCCGCATTCAGAATAACCGCACAATCAGGTTGTTGGTTCCACCCAAAATGGAACTTATTCTTTCTTGAATGGCATTTTTTTTTTGCCAAAGAATTGGTAGCCCCGATCTTCCATTGAGAATCATCGATACAGCTCGCCATTTCATTCATGATCTCATATATCAATATTTGATTGGTCTTAAAAAAGAGGGAACGGCCTTTTTTACGAATGGGAGAACCCATAAAATGAAGAGCGTTTCGTAAACAAATCCGTGTCTTGTCTGAATCGAGAATAGCAATTCCATTTCTAGAACCACAGATATAGACTTTGAAATGGTGAGCAGCTACCCGACGAGGGCCGAGATGCGCATTCATACAAAGTAATTTACTGTAGACTAGAGAAGAAAGGATTGTCATTTCCTGTTTTAGTTTCTTGAGATACAGGTGGTAAGTAAAAAAAAAAAGTAACGTAGACACTAGAGCGTCTGTCCCATCGACGAAGGCCAATGAGATTATTCTATGCGTTTTCCTCGGAGCAACATTCTACTTGCTTTCCACTGTACGTGGCTTGGACCGATTCAATTCAATAGATGAATTTCGCGCATCAACATCTCTACTACTACGATATTTCTCAAAAACACGGGATTTTATACTTTTGTAGAATAGAAGTTTGTGACACAGCAAGCTACTCCTTAGGGAGATGGAGAATCACTGAACCATCATATCGTTATGACATGTTTGTCAAATTCGTTAATCTATTCACTGTTCAAGATAATCCATTGTCTGAATTAAGTTCTTCTCATAGGAGGCAAGTCTTCCAGAAGTGCTTACAGTTGAGAACCTAGTGGAACATGCATTTACAAGGAGCCAAGCTAATGGAGCTGCTTCCCCCGAGGTGCCAAAGCCTGAAGCTAACTCTTTCCCTGATTCTTCAAAACGGCAGCAGACAGCTTCTCAAGTTGACAATGCAATTCCAGCTGGAGGCTCAATTGAGATCGATTCAAATTGGACTAAATTCATAGTTTCATTTTGCTATATGCATGCGGTACAAAAATCATCCTTTTCTTTACTGCTTTATCTCCTGTCGTAAGAAAGCGCTCTTAGTTCAGTTCGGTAGAACGTGGGTCTCCAAAACCCAATGTCGTAGGTTCAAATCCTACAGAGCGTGATCCTGTTCTTGTTATGTAAAAAAAAAAGAACTTAACAAAGTGGAATGTCCGACTACTGTTCTTAACCCAAATCAAAGAAAACAACAGAAATACTCGACCTGGGGAGGAGACCACTGACCAATCTCCGTCCATTTTCCCTTGCCTTTCCTTTACGGGTATGCCAGTTTTAGGGGACCTTATAGTAATAATAGTCTAATAGACCAACTAGAGGAGAGGATCCGAGGCGATCGAAGTGAGGCAGAGTTTCGTCCTGAGCAATGAAGATAGAGACCAATAACTTTGATCGTGGTTGTTCTAGCCAAGCCGACCAAGAGAGCTTCGGATCCAGCTAGCCCTTGAAAGGATTAACTAAACCTAATTTCATCAGCAAAGGTCTCGGCGTCCCCGACCTTGGGGCCTAGTCGCAGGCTTGATGGCTAACTGATACGCTATCCGTCTATGGTACTAAAGACCTTGCCGGTCGGGTAAAGCTTGCTTCACCCTTGCGCGAGACTCTAATCAGTCTAATAGTAGAAGTCATCAGGACGGTAGCACTTCAGCGAACAACAGCTACTGCTGCTGCAGCTTTAGATACTCGCCTGGAATCGGTATTTCAGACCTATGTCATGACGGTGCGAGCGGCCTTAGCCTTGCTCCATTTGTATTTGTTTAATGTAATATTTTGGAATTCCTCTTCCAACTCGTCCCGGAATGGGCGTTATGGCAAAGAACAAGAAGAAAAAGAAAGATGGAATTTGTCCAATAGTAACAAAAGGTGCCTCCACAGGTTGACATCCGATCCAACCTAGTAGTAAGCAATCCGCCAAAAGCAACCAAAATATTCCTTGGTGAATCGGCCGAAAACTGGAACTACGCACATACATTTCTTTAAAAAAAGGTAAAGCCAAGAGAGATATAAAAACTGGTGCTATTGCGGCTACACCTCCCGCTTTGTCAGGTATACTGCGAAGAATGGCATGGATCGGTAGGAAATACCATTCCGGCACAATATGAGGCGGGGTGGGCATCGGATTAGCAGGTATATAATTGTCGGGATTGGCCCAAAACATTAGGAGAAAAAAAATCCAAATGGAAAAAAAGATAGCAGAAGCTACCCGACCTACAAGATCCTTTACATAAAAATAAGGGTAAGAAGCAATTTTATCCATCTCAGAATATACACCCAATGGATTATTTGATCCATATTGATGCAATGCGGCCAGATGAAGTTCTAATGGATTCCTAGAAAGGGGTTTCAAAATCACTTTTCTAAGATGGTTTTTTCCTAAACTCTCCAAATCATGGCCCTCGTGTCGGCGCTGAGGCGACTCGGGGGCGACGTAGCAGGCCCTCCCAGCCCCCCTAAAACTCTAGCGCCGCCGCCAGGCGGCAGCGACGGCGCCCTCCTCCTTCCCCTACTTCTCCCTCCTCCTCCTACTCCCCCCTCCTCCCTTCTCCTCCTCCCTCTGTAGTTTTCAAAGCCCCTCTCCCTTCTTCACCAAGGGGCGTTTGTGGTGTCGGCAGGCGGCCGGATCCGGCGGCGAGCGGCCGGATCCGATGGTGGACGGGCTGCTCTGACGGAGGTTTGTGGCAGCGACGACTCCTCCGTGCACAGGTCTCGGCTGCCATGGCCGACTCCAAGCACTACCATGGCGGGTTGCGCCACGGTGGCGGGTTTCAGCATCTTCGTTGGGCTCGTGCGGCCTTCCGTCGTTGGCGCTTAGCTGTTGGCTTCTGCAGCGGCGCGGCTTCCTCTCCCTCCTCGCCTTCATCCTTGGAGGGACCACTCCGGCTGCATGTTGGATCCATCGGCTGGAGGCCCAAATCTGGCGTTCCCCTAGGCGCCGACGTGGTTGGAGCTGGTGAGCTCCAGGGGCTTGCCCCGGCATCTTGGTGGTCGTCGCGGTTGGCTGCCTATGGTTGTTAGGCATTTTGGCCACTGGTTCTGGCGTCGCCATGGTTGGGCAATGCATCGGCAGCTACCAGTCACCTTCGTGTCTTTTCTAGTGGTGGATCGCTCGGATCTGATTCCATGTTGCCCATTCCGAAGGCGCTTTCACCCGCGATGCATCGTTAGCCGGGTTGCCATAGTAGTGCGGTGTCCGGCTTGGTTCCGGGCAATGATGCCTGTCATGGTGCGGTAGGCTCCCTCTATTCAGCTTGGCAGTGGGCCCCTTCTCTTTTCTTTTTCTTTAAACTCCTCCCACTTGCGCGCGCCCACTTGCCCTTCCACCGTCACGGGTCCCACCTCCCCTCCACTTGCTCGTTGTGGCCCCCATGGTTGTCGCCTTCCTCCGTCACCGCCTATAAAGGTTGCAGCCATCGCCGCCACGTCCCACCTTCCTCTTCGTTCCCTCTTTTCCATCTCATCGCTGCCGTTGGCGTCGCCGCAAGTAAGCCACCCCGGTGAGCATCTCCTCCTTCCCCTTGGAACACGCCCCGACCACCTACCGCCGCCCCTTCCTCCTCGAATTTGCTCCCTACCGTGCGCCTCCTCCACCCTACCCATGGCCATGCCGTTGCGCCGGCTTGCTAGAGTCGCCTCGACCCGCGCCCTCACCTCCCCATAGCTTCACCGAGCATCTTCACCCTTCCCCCCGCCTGGGAAATCGGGTGTATGACACCCAATTCGTGCGCCCCATTGCATTCGACATTAATTTTGTGTGCCTTCAGTTATATGACACTCGGCGCACGAATTTCTTTCCCACATGACATTTTCATCATTTTTTGGCTATTTTCCTCATTTCTCTTTCCTTTTCCTCTTTTTCCTCCATTTTCCCACCATTTTATCATATGGGACCCACTTGTCATCCTCCTCCCTTCTTCTTCCTCCTCCTCCTCCTCCACTGTCTGTGTCCGATGGGGGACGGAGGCGGCGCAAGCTTCAGGAGGAAGTGGCAGCGGTGGCACGAGCTCGAGAAAGACGGCGGCGGCGTGAGCTTGAGGTGAGGGCGGCGGCGCGAGCTCGAGGAGGGCAACCGCGCGAGCTCGATGATGCAACGGTGGCGTGAGCTCCAGGCGGCGACAACGGCGTGAGCTCGAGGCTAGGGCAGCGATGCGAGCTCGAGGATGCGGCGGTGGCGCGAGCTCAAGGCGGCAATGGCAGCGTGAGCTCGAGGCGAGGGCGGCGATGCGAGCTCGAGGGAGGAGAGCGGCTGCGGCGCGAGCTCGAGGAGCAGGGTGGCGGTGGCAGTGGAGGGCGCCAGCAGTGGAGGAGGAAGAAGAAGGAAAAGAAGAAAGGAGGAGGATTACAAGTGGGCCCATATAAAGAAAATGGTGGGAAAATAGAGGAAAAGGAAAGAGAAATGAAGAAAATGGCCAAAAATGATGAAAATGTCATGTGGGAGAGAAATTCGTGCGTCTGGTGTCATATAGTTGAAGGCACACGAAATTAATGTCGAATACAATGGGACGCACGAATCGGGTGTCATACACCCGATTTTCCCTCCCCGCGCGCCGGTGACCCCGTTTTCGCCGCATTCCGCCGCTCCCTTCCGCCCGAGCCGCCGCCAGCTCGCCA
Source organism: Raddia distichophylla (assembly GCA_005191435.1). Lineage (NCBI taxonomy): Eukaryota > Viridiplantae > Streptophyta > Magnoliopsida > Poales > Poaceae > Raddia > Raddia distichophylla. Next base: position 790,331 of record SPJY01017277.1, read on the forward strand.
TCGGTGCCAATCCGTGCCGCGACCCCTTCCTTGAGACCCCCACTCCTTCCTGTCCCTTCGCCTCTAACCCCCATGCCGGAGCGCCGCCGCCATCGCTGGATTCCTCGCCGTCGAGCCATTCCTGCACCCCTCCCCCGTTCTATCTCGCTGCCAAGCAGGCCCCAACCAGCAGGCCCCAACCGTTGGTCTCTCCTCCCCTTCGGTCAAAGCTCAAGCCGCAACCCAGCACTGGCGCCAACCCGAGCTGGGCCTCGTCCCTGCGCGACCTGCAGGCCGAAGCCCAACCGGAGCAGGCCGCCCCTTTTCCCCGCGTAGCCGACCTAGTCTAGCTGAGGCCCAGCTAGCTTACCCGCCTCTTCCGCGAGCAGCCGGCCTAGTCACGGACCGAGCCTTTCTTTCCTCGCGCGCGTTTCCCTGGGCATGTGCGGTGAGAGCTGACCCATTGACCTTTTTCCTATTTAATTTATCCGCAAAATTTATTATTTCCATATCTTTAAAAATACAAATCCATTTTCAGTGAAATAATTTTCAATAAATTTTTAAAAAAGAATACTTTAATTTAAAGATGTCATTTGCACCATTGCATTCATATTTTTGTGTGTTGAACTAATTGTGTGTTGTTTTTATGTACTAGATCTGGTTGATTACACCATTGCTACTGAGGATCCGTCCGGACGCCAAGGAGACTGCATTTACGGCAAGTCATTGTTGACTTTTCCCTAAATATTTGTTGAGCGTATTGTGATGGGGACACGGGGGCAGCCCGATCTTCTGGTGATATTCGAGGGGATAATATTGTGGATAACATAGACTCTGGATATCCACACGGCGAGCCTAAAAGACCACACGACAGGGGATGGACCAAGTCGGGTGGATAAGGACGTGTACCACTCGGACTCTAGAAGGCTTGACCGGCAAGATAGAAGTCTATCCCTAATTAATAGGGAAGATATACTTGTAATCCTAGATAACTACATATCTGGCTAGAGGATAGAGATAGAAATCCTACCTCGTAACCGATCAGGACTCTACCTTGTAACCCTGCCACCCCCACTATATAAGGCGGGCAGGGAGCCCCTGGTTCGGCACCTTGAGGTGGATAATCATCTCTACACCTATCCATGTGGAGACATCTTCCTCCACATTGATCATCAGATCACCATATAATCCAGAGCATAGGAAGTAGGGTATTACCTCCACCATGAGGGTCTGAACCTGTATAAATCCCTGTCTTGTGCTACCATCAAGTTTGGATCTTGTGCATCGCCCCATATATAATCATTGCCGACGATAACCCCCGGTTAGCTACCCGTCGACAAATATCGATCTGGTCGAAGAGGTAAACTTTGACGATCCGGCTACCCACCTCGCAAAGATGACAACCTGGCAATCTCTAAACCACCAAACTTGCTCGTTATCCAACCACACCAAAAGCGCGATTGACCTGACCACGAAGGTCGTTTCCTATAAGCGATCGAAGAACAAGAAAGAAACAAGATAAACACAATCTGAACTAGCAAATAGAGATGAAGCACACGATACAAAGGTGAAATTCTGTTTCTCGCCACGGGTAGTATAATCGACACACGCGAACACGAGGAGGGACGCACATGGGGTCTACCAAAATACAAAAAACCTAAGTATAAATAGCGACAGCTACGCAATATATAAGAGGAGCGGCGGCTAGGAGGGAGTCCCTAGGGCGCCCACAACATGGGCCTCGACCGAACAAGCTTAGAAGGCCCGGTTTGGCCCAACTGGGTGATATAGCACCTTGTTTCGTTGATTCCTGTTGCTCTAAGACGAATCATTAGGTGAGATCAGATCCGTTGGAAAGCTTATCTCCTAATCTTTCCGTAGAGTGGTAGAACATCAAAAACGGACATCATATGTGACCTGTGCGTCCGTTTGAAGTTGTGCTACGCGCCGATGACTGAACTGGAGTTGCAGTCGAGCTGGGCTTTCTCTTGTGCCGTCTTTGGAGTGACAATACCTTTATGACCTGAAGGAGTGAATGAGGTGGAGATACACCTTTCTTGATTGCGCCTTCAAATATGGGTGGCGGCCAAAGTAAAGGAGATGATGATGCCATATCTGGAGGCCAACTGTGTGAATGACGTGGCCAAGGTGGCGGTCGATGCTACAATGTCGATGAAGCCATCATAGTAGACGCACAAGAAGTAGAGGATGTAGTAAATTGTCACCAACTTGTTATGACCGTAGTGGAAGTAGGGGAAGGAGTGGCGGTCACATCCATGTGGGCGATGCCCTCATCATATTGCCGGCTAGATTTATAAATGATTTACTAGATTTGCTAAGATGGATATTATATTGAATGTATAAATGCTAATTGATTAGGTTGTTAGCTAAATGCCCAAATTTTAGTTATTATCATATAAACATGATTCGTGACCACCTTAGGATTATATAAATTGTTTATTGCCATTTCATTTATTAGTTAATCGATTAATGCTTAGCTATGCTGTTTACTGCTTGTAGACGTTTTTGTTATTTCATGTGAAATGCATTGTTGAAATTGCGTGATTTAAAGGCAGTTGACGCTGACATGTTTGTTAAAAATGGGATTATTGGGATACAATAGCTGGTGTTATAAAAGGAAAAATGATTTTGTAAAACCCTAGTTTGGGTGGATGGTTGAATAGATTATTGCAGTATGCACAAGACTTGGGCCAGTGTGGGAACCACCCAAATCCCTTAGGACCTAGTCCTTGAGGTAGTAAAACTAAGGCCTTGTACAATTCAGCGTAGCGTTTCACTGTATCAAAATTTGCGAGTTTTTAAAAAGAGATTTAGATGTTGTAAAAAATAATTAAAAAATAGTTTTAGAATCTTTAACAGGACTACTAAAAACCTGAGAAAAATCATTAGAAATTATTGCACCAAATAGGCTATATAAAAAAGATAAATTTTGTTACAGTGGAACGCTACGCTATGCTAAGCTGAAATGTACAAGGCCTAAGTTCAACAGTGTGACCATGAGTGCTAATATGGGTATGCCCTGGTTGAGAACCCTTCGAACTCTTAATTCGGGCATCTCAGATGGTGGAATAGGGAGCGCAAAATCTGTGGTTAACGGTGTTACAAGTGCAGTATCCGTAGTTAATGGAGCCGCTCAGTATCCGAGTACAGTGCCTGTGGTTAATGGTGTCACAAAATTAGAGGCATTATCCGTGGTTAACGGTAGTGCACAGATTTTGACCCTACGGCGCAAGAGGGGGGCACTGGCAACAGAGTACCAGCCCAGCGGTGGAATCGTTATCGGTGATGCCTGAGCTAGGAGTGAGTTGGTTAAAGACCTTGTGGTGGTTTACTTTGTAAATCACCTCTCGTGGGTAAATCATGCAACCTCTGTAGAGTGTAGAACTGTCTAGGCAGTCGTGCCCACGGTCAAGGGTGGGCGACGGAGTGCTGCCTCAATGGTAGTTTTCTCACCTTTGTTTTCGAAATGACGTTTTAAAGAGAAAACCACGACAAAACTTTGTGAGTCTTGTTTTGGGCCTTTGCAGCAGGACGCTATGAACTGATTGAGTTAGCATGACTGTTAGTCATGAGATTTTGAGATTTACATGGCGGCTAGCCCTGAGGTTATGAGATTGGCATGGCGGATAGCCCTGAGATTTTGATTGACTTGGTTGTTAACCCTAAGATTGGATTGCTATGGCGGATAGCCATGAAATTATGGGATGGACATGGCAGGTAGTCATGATGCGACCTTTGAGGATTAAACCGGGCGGGTAGCCGGAGTATCAAAAGAATGAGATTTTTTAACTATTCCTAACCCTTTTCGACAATTTCAAAGATGTAGGAAAATTTTTGTAAAGTGGATTTCCACAAAATAAACCCTAACCATTCCTTTGATAAGCCCCCATATGAATATGTCAATTTGACTTGCGAGTATTTGCACATATACTCACCCTCGCGTTCATTCGTGGGGCTGCTCATTCCAACGAGCAAGTCCGGAGTACCAGAGTTACTATCCGGACGACGGTGAGCCCGAAGACGATGCTTCGCTAACGGTGTTCAAGACGTGGACTACTCCGACACCTAGGATCGCTACTACAGCTTGCCTGTGGGATTGTGTTGAATTTCCCTTTGGTTTTTACTATGTATCCATGTTTTCGTTGCTGTATGCTCTGCGTGCCAAACTTTTGTATTATGAGCATTATTGGCCACACTCTAATGTAATATTTGAGTTTTAATAAGAATGGTTATGATCCAAGTTCTGCAATCTGCATACTAACTACTAATCAAGGGACTAGTACAGGTAATGCACAGAAGGGACTCGACTCCGTTCTGCGGGTCCCGACACAGTGGCGGTGTCTTTCTTGTCTAGCTTTGAGGTCAGGCTGGCCTTCGGAGAGTGTTTCTCTTACGCCTGCGCTCTTCGGCTCATCCTTCATATAGGCGCGTCTGTGGCTACCGCTAATGTGTTGTCAGGGTTGAGAGTTTCGGTCGAAAGCCCTTCCCAATTCCTGCTGGGCCGGTGATGGCGGCGCTCCCAATGTCGTTCCCTTCTAGAGGCACTCTGTGTTGCTCCCCTGTTGGGCGAAAGCCCTTTGTGCGGTCAGCGGCGGCGACTCTCTTTGCCGTTCACCTCGTTGGAGTCGTCATGGTCTGCTATGTCGCTAAGGGTGGTCGCTGGCTAGTTCGTCTTTGTTAGCCGTTAGTCATTGGCTGGGTGGTGTCCTTGGTGGACGGTTGTAGCCGGTGTTTTCCCCTCCTACTTTCCTCCCCCTTTCTCTGTCTTGTATTTGTACAGTTTTTCATCTTCTTATTGAAATGGTAGTGCTACTGCCCGTTAGCTCAAAAAAATCACTTTTCTATGAATATACTGCTCTAATTGTATTAAGTTGACAAATAAGACAGAGTCTCTCATGTTGATGCTGCTAAGAATAAAAACAGAAGTTCTTATGAATCCATGGAATAATACATACATTTTTCAAGTCATGATACATGGTAAATTTCGGCCATTGATACGTAGGATATGATATGCGTGGGCTCAAATAGTCAAATATCAGTGTCTTAAAGTCAAAAAAACAATAAGTAGTTAGAGGATATGCTTCCGTTGATACAGTAACAAATTTCTGCCGATTTGTCTTAGCTTTTCTAGTAGCAGCAGGTAAGAGTAAAGTAGGATACAAAACACGCAGCGCCGTGTGTACGCGGATAGAAGGCAACCACGGCATCCACGCACAGACGCGCCGCGCTCGGTGGTTGTGGCGACAGGAGGGGATGAGGTCTGAGGGGAGGCGCGCCGGCTAGCGGGTGGTCGACACGCGCGAGTGGGCAATGGGCGGGCGAAGAGGGGCAGGAGCCGTGGTCTTTTCCCCGTGTGACGGGCACGCGGTTGACTGCTCGGGTGTACGCGCCGGCCGGGAGGGCGACCGGATGTGAATCTGGGAAAACGATTCCTCTTCCTCTTTCTTCTTTCCATAGGATGGATTCGCCTTGGTCGTAGAGGGATCAAAGAGAGATGATGATGACACGAGCCAAGAAGGGAGCCATAGGGTGAAAACGGGTCGGATACGGTCGGGTAGTAAATCATATCGTATCCTACCCTAATATTTTTTTTAGTATCGGGTCGGATATGGTTAGCTTAAAATCGGGCCGGATACGGTTACAATTACGGATATTTGCGGTCGAGTAGAAAACGGGTATCGGATATTATACTGACGGGTAGAAACCGGTTACCGGAAACTAAGTCGGGTCATATATATAAATAACATAGGATTCAACATGTAATAAAAGGGAATTAACACATAATTCAAATTTGTCGGATTGTTATTGGTAGTCCAAATTACCAGAGTTATATTATAATGAAATTTCTTATGGTCGGGCGTTCGATGGGATCGGACTCTTTCCATCCCGTGCGAGGCACATAATCGCCTTATACAAACACGATGCGTCTGTCCGTCAGCCACTCGTCCATATCTCTATCCCCCTCCTCTTCTCTCTCCCCACAGGCCACCTGCACCTCTCCTGTGCTGCCTTGCTAGTCGATGGGCAGCCGTCACCGCCTCGGGCCCGTTGCCGCACGGTCACCGCCGGCTTTCCGCATGTCAAAATAGCGTCCGATTTTTTTTTTTTGTTACGGATAGCACTGCCCATATTAAAATCCCAAAGTAGCGTAAAGATTTTTAGCACTACACATCAATCACCCATCCCACCGTCGGTGCACTACACGTGTGTTGTCTACCACCACAAGCTGCATTATCCATCTCCCAGGCGAGCACAACCGCAAGCAATTAGCAACCTTGTTTCTGTAACTCTGTTCGTTCCCCATCTTCTGCTTGTGTGAAGATCTAGCAAGACATGCAAGCCCAACATACAGATCAATCTAATCCCCAACCATCCAAGTAGAAGTCGGTGGGAATGCGGCCGTTGCAGTCATCGTCTCCCCGGCTATCCTCATGAGGTTGGTGTTGTTGGCCTTGAGGGCAGCAACCTCCGCTCCCTTCACCATCGGGCGGGCGCTAGACGGCGAGGGGCGGCAAGGACGGCGGCGGGGCGCGCGGGCGTCGAGGCAGTGCAAGGGTGGGCGATGGCGAGGGGCGGCACAAGGGTGGTGAGGACAGAGGGGTGTGGAGGCTGGGTGTTGGGAGTGGGAGGAATCTAATGGGCTGCCCAATGGATACATGTTATCGGGTACCCGAAAGTTTATAATACCCGGATACCCAAATCCTAACCGGATCTGTCGGGTAGCTCTTATATCATATCCGATTCGGTTCCGCTAAAAAAAAATCGGGTATTACTCGAACCCGATCCGATACCCGATGGTTAAAAAAATTCTCAACCCGTTTTGTAACCGGTTTCTACTGGGTCGGGTACCCGTTGGGTAGTACCTGATCCTTTTCACCCCTAGGGAGCCACCATGCATGGTAGCACGGGAGAGAAGACGACAAACTAAGCATATGGCGTGCTAGCTCCCTCTGGTCCTTAAAGACATGATGCTTCAGATGAACTCAACGTTGACCAACCTAATGAAGGATGTAAGGGGAGGGGTGCTGTCATCAAACGAGAGAGGCCGAGCAGAGTGAGCCACCGTCCTCTAACTTCCTGTCACAATTCAGATGCAACCTAGCTGGGAGACGAGGGAAAGGAGGGACACGTTGATTCTATAAGAGATGTTGATTGGAGAGAGAGGTGAAGAGGGGCACCACCACGCTTCGGCCATATCGGACGCCACTACCACCGACGGTGAGAAAGGGAAGATTGGTGGGACAAGATCTAGCTGGAGGAAAGGGAAGCTATGTGGCAGATGCCACTGAATGGATGCATTCTACACTTGGGAGTGGCACCACTACCACACAGATGGGGTAATAGAGAAGGTGGGGGTGGAGGTGTTGTCATTGTCGTGTCCAACAAAACAAAAGGAAGGACACCACCATGGCCTATCCCCACGGTAGTAGTAAGGAAGGAGAAGATTTGTTTTGATTTAGGGTTTCTTTTCTTCCCACGTCTATACGAGTGTTCTTGTGGTTTATTCTTGAAAGATGAGATCTATTTTCCATATTGCCCTTCCACCTATTTTGTTTATAAGGGCATATTGGCCCATTTATGAAAGAAGGACAGCTTGCAGGCTAAACTTTACAACTCATTGGTCCTATCTTTATTCTAGGGACATTTTCGATATCCTCCACACTCGACATCCATAAGGGCTATGGCATACCTATTCTTCCCCAACATAAAGACTCCCTCGTTTATTTGTTCCTAGACCCAAGGGGTGAACAGATGCAAGCTGGTCTTGTCCGAACTCTTTGGGTTGTCGGTATACCACGATCCACTCCTCCGAGGCAAGAGTCAACTAGGTGGATGACGCATCGATGAAAGCGAAGGAGGAGTTGCCGAGCCGATCTATTGAGGCAAAGGGCCTACAACGCGAGCAGCTGACAAAGGTGAATAAGGGGTCATTGAGCCACTCTGCAGGGATAAGGGCCTATCCGGTGAACGACGATACCGTGTTGATGTGTTTGCATGTGGGAATGATGCCACTACCACACGGATGGGGTACTGGAAAAGGTGGGGTTGCAGGTGTTGTTGTGTCCAACAACAAAATAGGAAGTACACCCTATGGTTTATTCATATGAAGTAATCTTAAAGAAGGAAAGATCAATATCGATTTGAGATTTTTCTTCCATGCTCTCTGTACAAGTGTCATTAGGTCAAGATTTATTAGGTGTGATGGGGATCTATTTTCTCATCTTGCCCATCCATCACTTTTCTTAATAAGGGAATATTGGCCCATCCATAAAAGAATGATAGCTCGTAGGCTTGGCTTTACAACTCATTGGCCTTATCTTTATCCTTGGTATATCTCCAACAGCCTCCACTCTCAACAACCCTAAGGGTTGGGACATACCTATTCTACCCCTACAACATGACTCTCACGTTTGTTTGTTCCGAGACCTGAGAGGCAAACAAACGCAATCCGGTCTTGTTCAAGCCCTTTGGGTTCTCGAGATACCTTAATCCACTTCTGGGGGATTGAGTTTTGCCTTCTCCAAACAGCGAAACATCTCTTGGTGTTCTTCGAGTATCGCTTTGGTCGCTACTCATAGACGTGCAGCTATCCGGATGATAGGCAACACACCGGGCTAGCAATGCCCGGTGGCGTGTCGATCAAGACTTTGGAAGGCTTGGCGGCTAAGTCTTCCTCACTGCGATGGCTCGACCCGCAGTGGTGGAGCACGTTAGGGTTCCAAGGTTGTGCCGGTTTGTCGCATAATTCTAAGGATTAGTTACCAAGTGTGCTTATCTTTCTAGTTCCAAGGTTGTGTTGCAAGCTTTGGCCCATTGGTCGGGGCAAGGTAAAACAATGTCGATTAGATCACACCTTCTCTGTTTTTTATAAAAAAACTTGACCCAACCTTGGTTTGGACTGATGAGTCAGGTCTAGATTTGGAGCTATTATGTTTGTTGCCTAGGCTGCTCGAGATGTCCCATAGAAGCACATGTTTGGATTTCTATATATGTGTTGAGCCTAGTCCACCATTTCATTAAAACACCTAGCACCCTCACTCTTTTAGGCAACCAAGCGTGCATCTCTAGGCTTTAGGATGAAGTTTTCATTGGAGCAAGGGCGGGCCTTGGCCCTCTACAAATATGTTTTATTCTTAAAGATGTGCCTTGCTGCCATTGTTTAGGGAGATCTTATACAAGATTTATTTATTTAGCCCCTCCAAACTTGGTTAAAGTAGCATTAGCCCCCTCTAATTTCCCCTCGTTGCTAGGTTCCATTGTATGTGCCCCCTCCATCCAAACATACATGGTATGCATAAATTTCAAAATTCAAACTTTTAATCTTTGATCAATAATTCACCGAACAATATATAGATTTTGTGATGCATAAATAACATATTTGGATTCATATTTTAAAGTACTTTCTAATTATCACAATTTTGTTATTACAAACAATCTACGATAAAAAAAATAAACAACAAAATATTGTTTTTAAGACCATGTCAAATCAAACTGCGACCTATATTTTTGAACCAAGGAAGCACCGAACCTGAACGCACATGTAGCTCCTCGATCCACATGCAGCTCTTCTCTTCTGCATAACAAACCAACGGTACAAGTGTTACGAATGGTTGGAGCTGGACGAGAATTAAGTCAGATTCAAGAGCATGAAAAGATGGAGCTTCGTTACCGTAAATAGTTGAAGCGTCTGATTTAGTTAAGGCCAAAGATCCGCGGTTTGGTTTTGTTAGTCAAAGCAGAGACAACAAAGCTAAAAAATATTAAAAATAATTTGAAGATTTTAAAAAGAATCTCATAAAGCTTTAAAAAATAGAGACCAACTTAGTGATAAGTGGTTGGTTTTGAGATTTATGACACCCACTCAACTAATAATAATAGAAAACCAAAAAAAAAACATGTTTTTTTTTTTTGTAAAAGTCCAACAAAATTGTCAAAACGTAGTTAAGCTATAAACTTGCCAATAGGGTTCCTATTTAACCTATAAACTTACCGATAGGGTTTCTATCAAAAATAATATTTAATGCAAAAAAGTTAAAAGATTAATGTAAGCATACCTATATAAGTTCTCTTTGAACCATAATAACTAAATTTCCACTATAAAACTAAGTAGAAAAATAGTATACATAAGCCGGAGAAATAGTTGACGGCTCAAAAAACCAAATTTCTAGTAAAATCAATAACCAAACCAGTCAATTGATGAAAATTTAATTTCAATATGAAATAACAAAATTTTCACTATTGAACTAAGTGAAAAAATGACGTAAACAAACTAAAAAAAAGTTAACTGCTCAAAAACCTAAAAGCAGTCACCTAATCCTTGGCATATCAAAAAAGTTTAATATAAAAGATTAGAGCATCCTCAGCAGGGGATGCAAATCAGCCGGCATCAGCACCCGGCGGGAGAAAAAATTTGAATCCTGCTGGACGCACAGTGCATGCGCGAGCGACATCAGCTGATGCAGGGGAGGGACAGTGAGTCACCTGGGGATGCTCTTACGCCGAAGCATCAATGAATTTTTACTCAACTAAACCAAACCAAATAAAGTAAAACCGTGAATCAAAGAATACCTAATTTGACCCAATGGAGTCGTAGTACAAACACAGCGGATCATACTGAGTCATCTACGAAAAGTGAACCTTTTTTATTTTCGCGGATTATCAGAAATAATGGAAGAATGTCCGTGCACCCATACCTTTCATTCCGATCGTACGGACGCCGGTGTCGGCTTTGAAGCATCGTGTCCGTACGCCCATGCCTGAAGCTGTCGCCCTTTCCGTGCGTCGGCTCAATGATCAATCCATCCAAACCCAAAAGCATTTATCCAACCCAAGTGCGAGCGCGTGCAAGCGTAAGCGTGGGACCCACCGCGACGCGCTATCATATTGTCCCCCTCTCTCTCTCGCTCGCTGCCACTGCCTGCGCGTTCGGCGGCGACGTCGCTGCGTGCACTCACGGGGGATTCGTTTGTCCGGCGAGAGTCGCCGGCTTTGGGGTCACCATGCCCCGCGATGGGAGCTGCCGGACAGACACCGCTCCCCTTTCAAGATAATCCAAGGCCTTTTTTTTTTCAACGTATCGCTGCGTTGACGTATTATTATAGCAAATTTGAGAGTTTTCGAAAATAGGTTTAAAGATTATGAAAAAATAATTAAAAAATAGTTCTACCATATTTAAAAGAGAGTACTAAAAGTCACAAAAAATCGTTACAAATTATCGATACATATAGGCTATATAAAAATAACAAATTTTTTGTTACAGTAATACGCGTACATAACTTTAAAAAGAACAAGGTCTAAATATCTATGTCCAACTAGCAATTTCTTCTGTATTTTCGATTCACACACACACATATAGATTGTTCAAAGAAGTATAGATGTGTTTATCATTTTGCTTTGGTTTAAATATTTAATAACTGTCTGTAATAGATTATATGCGTCCAGTTAGTGGTAAGACAGAAAGTTCCTTCCATCGTTTAAAAATACACGGGAGCTACTACCCGTTAGTCGACGTCTAATAACGCTGCCATAGAACGCCGCCGCACATGCCACCGCTACATGATTAGCAGTCAGGTGCAGCGCACGCCTCCTCGAAATTACCAGCCGGGCGCACACCTTGATGTTACAAGAGCATCCCAAGCTGGGCCGGGAAAGCACTGTACCGCGGTATTAAACCGGATGTGCAGTGGTTTCGCATGGCATGGCTCCATCCAGCAGGCTCACTAGAGAGCTTTAGGATGAAGTTTTCATTGGAGCAAGGGCGGGCCTTGGCCCTCTACAAACATGTTTTATTCTTAATGATGTGCCCCGTTGCCATTGTTTAAGGAGATCTTAGACAAGATTTATTTATTTAGCCCCTCCAAACTTGGTTAATGTAGCATTTGCCCCCTCTAATTTTCCCTCATTGCTAGGTTCCATTGTACGTGCCCCCTCCATCCAAACATACATGGTATACATAAATTTCAAAATTCAAACTTTTTAACCTTTGATCAATAATTCGTCGAACAATATATAGATTTTGTGATGCATAAATAACATAATTGGATTCATATTTTAAAGTACTTTCTAATTATCACAATTTTGTTATTAGAAACAATATATGATAAAAGAAATAAACAACGAAATTTTTTTTAAGACCATGTCAAATCAAACTGCGACATATATTTTTGAACCAAGGAAGCACCGAACCCGAACGCACACGTAGCTCCTCCACATTGCAGCTCTTCTCTTCTACAAAACAAACCAACGGTACAGGTGTTACGAATGGTTGAAGCTGGACGAGAATTAAAAGATGGAGCTTCGTTCTGTTGGTCCAAGCCTCGAGAAACACACTGTAAACAGTTGAAGCGTCTGATTTAGTTAAGGCCAAAGATCCGTGGTTTGGTTTTGTTAGTCAAAGCAGTAGAGACACAACAAAGCTAAAAAATATTAAAAATATTTTTAAGATTCTAAAAAAAATCATAAAGTTTTAAAAATAGAGACCAACTTAGTGATAGGTGGTTGGTTTTAAGATTTATGACACCCACTCAACTAATAAAAATAGAAAACAACAAAAAAAATACATGTCAAAAAAATGTAAAAGTCCAACAAATTGTCAAAACGTAGTTAACCTATAAACTTGCCAATAGGGTTCCCATTTAACCTATAAACTTGTCAATAGGGTTTCTATCTAAAATAATATTTAATGCAAAAAAGTTAAAATATTAATGTAAGCATACCTATATAAGTTCTCTTTGAACCGTAATTACTAAATTTCCACTATAAAACTAAGTAGAAAAATAGTGTACACAAGCCGGAGAAATAGTTGACGGCTCAAAAACCAAATTTCTAGTAAAATCAACGATCAAACCAGTCAATTGATGAAAATGTAATTTCAATATGAAATACTCCCTCCGTCCAGCAAAGATCTTCATATTACGTATTTGGGTTTGTCCATAATTAATCTTCGTATTTGGAAACCGACGCTCGTTTCTCTCGCTGCATGCTTCGTTTTGCGCGCGTGTGGCCGTTCAGTTATCTGCATGCTCTAATTTGCATGCATGCAAAGGCCAGCGCTGTGATGGCGGCAAAAAAGAGGCGTTGCTGCTAAGTAAACACGGATTAATTAGAGTATGTGCGTCGATTTTTTATCACGTCTTGGTCTCCGAGCCAAAACCAAATACGTTTATCTTTGCTGGACGGAGGGAGTAACAAAATTTTCACTATTGAACTAAGTGAAAAAGTAACGTAAATAAACTAAAAAAGTTAACTGCTCAAAAACCTAAAAGCAGTCACCTAATCCTTAGCGTATCAAAAAAGTTTAATATAAAAGATTACGCCGAAGGATCCGTATAAAAATAATAAATTTTTACTCAACTAAACCAAACCAAATGAACTAAAACCGTGAATCAAAGAATACCTAATTTGACCCAATGGAGTCGTAGTACAAACACAGCGGATCATACTGAGTCATCTACGAAAAGTGAACCTTTTTTATTTTCGCGGATTATCAGAAATAATGGAAGAATGTCCGTGCACCCATACCTTTCATTCCGATCGTACGGACGCCGGTGTCGGCTTTGAAGCATCGTGTCCGTACGCCCATGCCTGAAGCTGTCGCCCTTTCCGTGCGTCGGCTCAATGATCAATCCATCCAAACCCAAAAGCATTTATCCAACCCAAGTGCGAGCGCGTGCAAGCGTAAGCGTGGGACCCACCGCGACGCGCTATCATATTGTCCCCCTCTCTCTCTCGCTCGCTGCCACTGCCTGCGCGTTCGGCGGCGACGTCGCTGCGTGCACTCACGGGGGATTCGTTTGTCCGGCGAGAGTCGCCGGCTTTGGGGTCACCATGCCCCGCGATGGGAGCTGCCGGACAGACACCGCTCCCCTTTCAAGATAATCCAAGGCCTTTTTTTTTTCAACGTATCGCTGCGTTGACGTATTATTATAGCAAATTTGAGAGTTTTCGAAAATAGGTTTAAAGATTATGAAAAAATAATTAAAAAATAGTTCTACCATATTTAAAAGAGAGTACTAAAAGTCACAAAAAATCGTTACAAATTATCGATACATATAGGCTATATAAAAATAACAAATTTTTTGTTACAGTAATACGCGTACATAACTTTAAAAAGAACAAGGTCTAAATATCTATGTCCAACTAGCAATTTCTTCTGTATTTTCGATTCACACACACACATATAGATTGTTCAAAGAAGTATAGATGTGTTTATCATTTTGCTTTGGTTTAAATATTTAATAACTGTCTGTAATAGATTATATGCGTCCAGTTAGTGGTAAGACAGAAAGTTCCTTCCATCGTTTAAAAATACACGGGAGCTACTACCCGTTAGTCGACGTCTAATAACGCTGCCATAGAACGCCGCCGCACATGCCACCGCTACATGATTAGCAGTCAGGTGCAGCGCACGCCTCCTCGAAATTACCAGCCGGGCGCACACCTTGATGTTACAAGAGCATCCCAAGCTGGGCCGGGAAAGCACTGTACCGCGGTATTAAACCGGATGTGCAGTGGTTTCGCATGGCATGGCTCCATCCAGCAGGCTCACTAGAGAGCGATTAGGAATCGCGGCTCGTGTCGCAGCACACCATTTTTGGAGGGGCCACGGGCGAGCGCTATCCTTCTCCCTCCTCTCTCTCCTCCCCAAAGCCTCCGCGCCACCATTTGGGCAAGTCCCGGCGATGGCGACGCCATCCTGGTGGAGGGGTCGCAATGCAAGGCCCTTTTTGCTACGGATCTATTGTCGATGAGAGGGAAGACGACGGATCTGGGGATGTTGCGGCGACGGTGCGTTCGGAGAGCCCACCATCCGCGAACTCATCCTCCCACCCTGACGGCGATCGGCGAGGTTGCAAGAGGTATCCTCCAATCTCCTAGGCCGATTGGTACTTCGATCTGATTTTCCCCTAAACAAAATCTGGGTTCCCCTAAACGATTTGAGTGGATTGATTACGTATGGTTCAGACCGATTAAACAAGATCTAATTTCGCACAACTACGGGGTGATGGATTAGTGGTGCAATATTTGCGAATCTGGCCATTGGAATCGGTCCATGGCGGTCGTTGGAAGAGATTCGGGAATTAGGGCTTTGTTAAAGTACCCAATTTGGGGTTA
The DNA here is from genome assembly GCA_005191435.1 of Raddia distichophylla. NCBI lineage: Eukaryota > Viridiplantae > Streptophyta > Magnoliopsida > Poales > Poaceae > Raddia > Raddia distichophylla. Next base: position 805,445 of record SPJY01017277.1, read on the forward strand.
GGGTTTGTAGGTCACTCGACCTGTGAGTGTTCGTCTCCTCAGACTGTAAAGTCGTTTCTATTCGATTTTGGGATTATTGCCCAACCAATTTCATTCTTTCCATCCAGTGCATCATCAGTAACTTAATAATGCATAAATTCGATGGATACATGGTAGACTGACTTTGCAATTATTGTTTTGTACATTCTGAACGATGGTAAACAATGGAGATTTTGGTCTCGTACTTAGCAGGGTCATGTACTCATACGTCATGTTCAATTTGCTCTACTGGGTTTAGATGGCCACCAAATGAGATGAATCCAAAAAGATTTTGATGAGCCTCATCGACACTGTGGAGAAGGCGGCTGCTGACGCGCGCCAAGTTGTAAAGCTGCACAACCATCCCGGTGCATCGGTGGCAAATTCGGCATCCCGAGACATAAATACCATCGCTGAGCGTCTATAGTACATTGCTTGCCAAGCTCACGATGATAATCTAAAGATCAGTAAGGCAACTGAGAATGTCCAACCTACAAGTGACAAAGAGCACATCACTTGGGATGATTTCGATGGCACCGAAGTTACCTTCTACCCAAGTTATGATGACCATTCTTCGGACTACGCTTGCATGCCTTGCATTTGCGAACAGAATGGAATGTATTACCATAGTGATCAGTCTCGCGGAGTGTAGAACCTTTATTAGCTGAATTATGTACTGCAATGTTACATTGGTTGTATGTCTATGTATGGAACTAATTTATGCACCTTTATTTCGAGACCTCTGTATCCATCTATATTATCATGTGACCACCTCTACCATCATATTTGTATTGAACAATCGTGCTACCATTATTGTAGTGTTGTGTTATGCAAACTCCCAGTAATGTGTGCTTTCATTCAATTAATATGATCCTATTTGTTTGCAGTGGTGTTCTGACAGGCCTAAGAGGTTGTTCATTTTATGAAATTTTTCAGGGCAACGATGGCGGATGATGAAACTTTCCAGATGATGGGGCTGACACCTTATGAACCTCAAGGTACAGCGCAAAACTCAATGTCCTCACAAAATAGGAATCCTCCTATTCAGTTTCAAACAAACATAGGATGGCACCAAGGCCTGTATTACCCCATTCTACCTATGTTGAGGCCGGATGGTCAGGGTTATAGCCCAACACAGAATACTCAAGGTCCTTTCACCTATGGTGGATATCCTTACTGCACCCCTACTCCTTGTCAAGGCAGTTTCGGCAACCCACCCTCAGTCTCTATCCTGGCAGCACACTAGTAACCCCGCTACCCAGGTAGACTCCCAAGATGTAGAGGGCACAGAGGTCCGTAATGAGGAGGACGTAATTTTGACGAGTTGTAGGAGGTTGAGTTGGTCGAGGAGGACATATGGGGAAGATGTACGAAGGGTAAGGGGAAAGGTTCGAAGAGAGTGGCAGCTTTTGGGGTGGAAAAAGGGGACCAAACTGGTCTGAACCTCAAGATGAAGCTCTAATTTTAGTTTGGCTTAACACCTCTTACGACCCCATTGTTGGAAACAACCAGATAGGGGAGACCTTCTGGCAAACTATTGCCAGGGAATGGAAGGGGCTGGACAAAGACAACATTTGGATTGCATGGACTCTTGCATGTGAGTCAAGGTGGAGCATCATCAACGCTGGTGCTAGCAAGTTTGTCGAGTGCTATCAAAGAATCAAAGTTCTCAATCAAAGTGTCAAAATTGAGCATGATAAGGTAAGTTTATAAGAGTAACTTCAATATAACATACCAACTTTCCCTTGTTTTCGTTTTTTACTTTTCAATATAACTGAGCATGATATGATCGGCTTTAGGCATGTTCAGTCAATATCATTTAGTCATGTATTTGCATTGTCCAAAACAATACTGGTTGCATTGTTGATATGGTCCAAATCATTACTGTTTACATGACTTTGCATTGTTGTTGATTCAATTAGTATATGGTCATATGTGTAGTGTTATGTGTCCTTATTGGTGTTTGATTACATGAATGACAAATTGTGCAATGATGGTCTATTTCGAAAAGGCTGAATGAATTGTGATACATATATTGGAATGCTATATAATTGGAGTCAAGTGTAGAACATGCAAGTAAAATTCCTATGGCTTTAAAATTTAATATATGTGCCCTTTTACTGGCCATGCCATTGTTTAAGTTTTATTTACGAGTAGAAATTGTGTAGGAGATTGATGCTCTTGAAATGTACAAGAATGAGATAGACGAGGAGTTTAAACTTATGCATTGTTGGAAGTTGCTTAGGAATGAGCCTAAATGGTTGTCACATGTTGGTCTCCTCGTGTATTCCAAGAAGCAAAAATCTGGGACTGGGTCAATCTCGACGCCACCAGAACATTCCCCAATGGAGGACAGCGTGCCAACGGTCAGTCGACTGAGGCCGCCAGGTAGAAAGCAGTCAAAGTTAGGGTCGTTTTCAACGGGGTCAGCATGCAATGAGTTTGCAGAGGTATGGGCAACTGCCAAAAGGGAGAGTGACGAGCAACTGCCAAAAGGGGTGGCGATGTTAACTTCTTCTTCAACAACTCGAAACCACTGAGCTGTCCACTTGAACTTAACATCCTTCTTTAGCAACTGGGTAAGTGATCGAGAAATCTTAGAAAATCCCTCGATAAAGCGACGATAATAACCAGCTATTCCGAGAAAACCTCTGACCTTGGTGACTGACTTCGGTACCTTCCATTCTAGAATCTCACTGACTTTGAATGGATCAACGGACACTCCATCCTCCGAGATAGCATGACCAAGAAATGCTACTTCCTTGACCCAGAAGTCACACTTTGAATACTTGGCATATAGCTGATGGTCTCTCAACTTCTTCAACACTAGTCTCAAGTGCTCGGCATGCTCTTCCTCTTTTTTAGAATAAATGAGGATACCATCGATGAACATCACGACGAATTTGTCCAAATACTCCATCAGGACCTTGTTCATAAGCATCATAAAATGTGCCGGAGCATTAGTGAGTCCGAACGACATCACAGTATATTCATACAATCCATATCGGGTAGTGAAAACTGTCTTTGGAATATCCTTTGATCTCAAATTGATCTGATGATAACCGGACCTCAAATCAATCTGAGAAAACACTTTGGCTCCTTTCAACTGGTCGAACAAATCATCCACTCGAGGCGACGGATACTTATTCTTGATGGTCACTTCATTAAGCTTCCGATAATCCAAGCACATCCTTAGAGTCTTCTCACGCTTCTTCTCCACAAACAACACAGGCGATCCCTATGGAGAAAAACTTGGTCTGATAAAACCTTAGCTTTCAAATCTTCAAGCTGCGTCTTCATCTCCGCAAGCTCCTTAGGATTCATACGGTACGGACGCTGAGAAATAGGCTCTGTACACGGATACAGATCAATACTGAACTCAACTTCCCGATCCGGCTGTATTCCAGGCAAATCTTCAGGAAAAACATCCATGAACTCATTTACTATCGGAGTCTCCTCCAATGGCAGACGCTCTTCTCTGTCTCCACGCATCATCTTCAGATGATGCAACTTGACAACCGAGCTTTCTCTAAGCAAAGACACATACTTGATGTTCTCTCCACGTAAATTAGTAAGAGTTACTGATCTATCAGCACAATCAATCTTACCCTTATACTTACTCAACTAATCCATTCCCAGAATCACTTGGATACCTTTAGAATCGATCATGATTAACTTACTGGGAAACTTATAACCTCCAATGTCTAGATCCACAATCGGACATCCCACATTCGCATTCATAGCCCCACCAGGTGATTGAATAAGTAAAGACTGCCTAAGGGGTACTATCCTCCAACCATTATCAACAACGACCTCTTTTGCAATAAAAGAATGCGAAGCTCCTGAATCAAATAAAACAGTAACAGGGATTGAGTTTCCCAAGAACGTACCGAGAACGACGTCTTGGACATTCTGAACTTCTTCAGCCGTGACATGGTTAACACGTCCACTTCCTTGGGTTGTCTTGAATGCACTCCCACGGTTCTACCCTTGCTGTGGCTGACGAGCAGGCGTCCCTCCTTGACTCTGCTGAGGTTGGCCTCCCTTGTTGAGCGGACAGTCATAAGATAAATAGCCCTGTTAATGGCACTTGAAACAGGTCACACCAACATTTGGAGTCTTGATCTGATTTTACACTTGGCCTCCAGCTTGCTGCGGCTGGCGAACTTGCTGAAAATTACTCCCATGCTGAGGAGCAAATGACTGCTTGAAACCCGAGTTTTGATACTGCCTCGGCTGATTCTGAGCTTGACCAAAACATGGAGCTTGATGAGTACGGGGCCTTGAATTGCTGCTGGACTGCTGAGAAGTGAACTTCCTCTTCTTCCCATCGTTGTGCTTGCGCTAGGCCCCCTCCAGAATACGAGCCCTTTCAGTCACATCATCGAATCACAACGAAGCAGCTTCAGTTGAACACTATACCAAGTGTCAAGCCCTTCAGTGAACCTCCAGACCTTAGCCTTTTCAGTAGCCACTAAGTCTAGCGCATATCGAGATAACTCGATAAACTTGTTGATATATTGATCAATGGATCTATTATTCTGGCGCAATCCCTCAAACTTGCGCTTCTTCTCTTCTTGGATGCTCATTGGAACATGATGGTTCTTGAAAACCTCCACGAAGTCATTCCATCCCATGTTCACATTGTCCGGGTTGGTGGCACAATAATTCTCCCACCAATGGACAGCAATCCCTTTCAACATATGAGCAGCGTACTGCACGCTCTCATAATCATCACAGTTAGTCAAGTAGAGCTTATTTTCTATATTCTTTATCCAATCTTTAACTTCAATTGGGTATCCACAGCCAGAAAACTCCGTTGGCCGAGTCCCCATGAACTCCCTGAACTTTGACTGCGGCAACCCTTGCTTTGGCATCGGCTGTGGTGGCGCTTGGTTCAGACGATCCACAATCAGATGCAAAGCTTGGAGAATCAATGCATCATGCGCTGGCCCTGCCGGCGGTGGCGGTGGCGGCTGCTGCTGAGGCTGCGGCTACGGTTGAGGATCTTGAGCAGCGACATTTGACTGGTCCTGTTTGGTTGCCAGCTGCTTGGTTGACTTGCCCTTAATCATTGACTTGACCACCCTGGGCTGCTGCATTCTCTTGGTTGGCTGGTTCATCCAGCTCCTCTTGAAGGTTGATGGGTATAGGCTGAACTCCACGACCACGACCTCTACCCCTTCCATGGCCTCTTCCTCTGCCACAAGCTTCACTTCCACGATCTCTAACCATCTGCTAAGATAGAAAGAACATAAAAGAAGACTAAACGGTAAGCGACATCCTTTAGAATATAATAATTTTATAAACGCTTTTATCACTCCATTCAAAGATCCAAATAAGAAGCAACACTCCACATGCTAACGAAAGCATGCTTCAAATAAATCCAACTCAAACATAGGTTACAACCATAGACAATAAATTAGTTGCATTATAATATCGCCTTAATATAGCTAGCTTGGCCTTCTTATATATGAAGTACTAAGTTACACTTATTCAATTGAATGATGGAAAAATTTTGAAATAAAAAGAACTCTTCCATCCATGTCGTCGTCTTTTCTTCGATGTCGATGCAAATATTAAACAAGGCACAACACCAGATATTAAACTAACTTTAAGCTTTACTTATACTTTTAATATCCCAACATAATGAATAGCCATATCACACAAGTGAAAATCAAAATTTGATATGGTCTACTCCACACATAACTTTAAAAACATACGAACGCTAAGTCTTTATGACTTAAACTAGACACACTTCCTAATCTTGGCGATGATAAAACGAAACGATCTTCTAGGCCGATGAAGACGCGTCCTCCACCTCGAACGGCTCCTCCTCCTCATCTTCTTCATCCTCCATCTTCTCCTCTTCGGGTTCTTCAATCTTGACAAATTTTATCTCTTCCCTCGACTTCCTTCGATTTCCCTTCAGAGTCAAAGCATGCTCCCATTCCAACTTCGCCTTCTTGGCCTTATGCCTAGATTGTTCCCTTATCAACTCGTCACCGTCTTCTTCTATTTCCCTCTTCATGGCGTCGAGGTGAGCTACCTCCTTGTTGAACTTCTCATTCATAAGCTCCCCCCTCTTGTCTAAATCCTTCTTCTTTTTTTTACAGAGGAGCTTAGCTTGACGCGCCTCATGGATCTCTTCGATGCGGCCATTGCGATCAGCATCCTTTAGGCTCGCAATCTCCATCTTGAGCTCCTCGATCTTTTCTTCAGCTTTTCCCAGCTGATTCTCAGCTTCAGGGACCTTCTCTTCATAGAACTGCTCGTTAAAGCAAGTTCCATCATGCGCGCAGGTTCTCCAAAGCTTCCAAGTAGGTAACAGTGGTGTAGATGGTAGAATTAGTCTCGTACTCCAACTCCCTTGCAAACAATGGCCCGTTGTGGATGCAATTATCCCTGCAGCGCCGGGGTAGGTAGCAGAACGGGCTCCATCTTGCCTCGATTTGATGCATGTGCGTGAAGTGCATCAAAGCTTTCCTCGCCACCGGTTGAATGGCTCGTCCATCAAGCTCAGCAGTCTCCTGAAAAGTGGACTCCCTTGGCGTTCCTTCCTTGTCCACATAATGGACTACCAGCTTGCAACGATGTTGGTTCATCCTGTTGAGGAAGATCGGGGTGAGGGTTTACTCAGGCCTCCTTTGGTAACCCATGTCCCTTAGCAAACCCCACAAAAGCGTAGGGAAGCCCGGGTGCTCTTCATCAGGGTGAGATGCCGATATCTAGAATTTAAAAAGGCTAAACAGGTTAGGCCAGTAAATTTATCAAGAAGTTAAGGACAATAAAGAATTTAATATTAAAATATGGCATGGTTAAAATTTTTCAAAATCCACCAACAGACTAGCTACTCTTCTTGGCTCTGATATTCGTCGACCGGCGGTGTTCTTCGTGGTGGTGGTGCTGCCCCTCTCCGACTTGGGTACCCGATGTCCACAGGTTTAGGCGCTGAATCCTTGTGCTGCTCCTCCTCTGCTCCTTGGGTCTCCAGCATGACTTGGTTCGTGGTGGGGGCGACAGGCATCGTATCTCCAGATCATCTTGTCGTTGGCTATTTAATTAGAAGCTGTTAGAATAAATATGGGGTTGGCCCATTTAATTATTTTAATAGAAATTCCAAGAGGCCCATTTAATACTACGGGAAATTGGGAGGAGAATATCTCAACTTAAATAGTTGGATTGTGGCAGCTCGGATCCGGCTCTGAGTAAGAATTTCTATGGCTTTTCCTTTTGTGGTTGGTTGTGCAATGTACCGATTGAAGATTTTTGGTATTTAATTCCTAAATTAGAGGCTAAATCTCTGTTTTGGAGCACTGTTTTGTGGCTGTGGTATTTACCCTAATACTGCTTTGTGATGATAATCTGATTGAGCCATAATTGTACATATAATTTGTTGATCGTATCTTGTGGTAGATTTAATTAGAAGCTACACTATTTAAGCTTGTTTTTATTGACTGCATCCCACTTGATGCCCTGAACTGTGGTACTTTACTTCCTGGATGATTGGTTAATACTGGTATATATATCTTGATCTGTTCATAGTGCTATTCGACTGCACATGTGTGCTGTTCTGTTTGTACTTGGTACTCGGCGTTCAATTTGTTGCACTTGAGGGCTATTCAATTGGTTCGGATTGTTTTGGTATTGTTTCCTGTGGCTATTAACTGAAATTTACGTAGATCCGCGGTTATGTTTGGCTAAATTGGGATGCTTTGGGCTAAATTCTATCCTAAAACAATGCAGAATTAATTGTCTAATCCTTGATATTGATCTCAGATTATAATTGTCTGTGATATATATCACTGAAATACTGTGACTTGGACCGCTGTTTTTCAACAACCAGCCATTTGTTTAATTCTGAGAGCTATTTAAATCATTTCAATGGTGATTTATTCACTTGATGATTTGTTGGTTGTCATGTTCTTTGATTGGTTTAACATGATACATGATGCTAAGCATTCCAGTCTTGTGAAGTACATGATAAATACATTGTTTCATGGCATTGATGTGTTATAGCTCAAATTATTTATATACTGTGTAACCATCGACGAGATGATCCGGAGGTACAATGCTTGTCGCCCCCACCACGAACCGAGCCGAGGTGGAGACCCGAGGAGCAGAGGAGGAGGAGCACAGGGACTCGACGCCCAAGCCCGTGGCCACCGGGTACCCAAGTCGGAGTGGGGCAGCACCACCACCACGAAGACCACTGCAGACCAGCGAACCGATGGGCAAGGAAGAGCAGTGGAGTGCATAGAGAAGAAGGGGAAAAGGTGAGCTCGTGCAAGCACATACGCCCACTCGAGTAGGCAACCGGCTAAATAGAGAGAGTGGATAAGCACGGAGGAGTAACGAACAGCGCGGGGAAGCCAGAGGACCAGCTCCACGACGCACGCACTACGCGCCTCCACGAAGCTTGAAACGGCCGCCACCGCCGCCAACACCAGCGAGCTGCTGCTCGCTCGTCTGCTCTCTAGGGCAGCAGCTGCTGCCCTCTCACTCTCTCTCTCTCTCTCTCTTATTCGCCATATGGGCAAGGTCCAACACGACAAAAGCCCAACAATCCTCACCCTTTTGCCCACAAAGACAAAGGTATTAACATCGATAATCTCAGTTTAATATACTGTTGTTCAACAATAACTACACATTTGGTATTCACAATGGACAAATATTATGAAACGTATTTTTTCGAGGCTATTGACAAAGATAGTGAAACTGAAGGAGTAATATCTAATATATCATGTTATATCATTTTTTTTAAACCGAAAGCAGTAGAAAGGAATACCACAGTATGCATATTTGATACTATTAGCATTCGTTACAAAACTCGATTCATATGTGACAAGACTAGGATTCACACCCTGTGCCACATCGAAATACGAATACCGGTACCGAAAGAATTATTTGGTTTATATTCGATCTGTTGACACTCTAGTCCTATCATATAGATCAACTTGAATAAACTATGATGATAAAAAAATCTCAGAAAACAATCAGCTATAAGTTATGGGTCTACAAGCATGCAACTAGATTACTAGCTAGTTATGATAACACTCCTCGATCCCCGACAATATATCAACCAGTAAAAGGATGAAAACGCTGGTGATTGTGCATTTTGTCCTTTTCTACTTTTTGATCCCTATAGTTCTTCACAATCGCGGATATATCCCTTAATTTTTTCCTATTGCATTACCATATTTTTAACTTTTACTATTTTTTAATATTTTTATTAATATTTAGGCCCTGTTCTTTTGAGCCGATCTTAACGACTGAAGAGCTGAATGGCTGAAATGACTGAATTTCAAACGCTTCTCAAGTTAATCTCGAGATTCGGATCCATTTTGTTTGACTTGCCTTTTAAAGCGTTAGGACCCACCTTCAAAACGGTAAAAAAAGGACTAAAAAAACTTAAATCATATGTCTTTTTAAAACGTAGATAAATCGTTAAGCTGTTAAGCCGTTAAGCTGTTAAACTAAAAATAATTGGGTCTTAATCAAATGACCATAATTATTTTCGACTAATCACATGTGGTCTTCGAGACTACAGTCACTACACTACCAAGTTTTAAAAAGTGGAGAGCGCCAAAATGTACCTTAAGTGGGAGAAGGTGGTGGCGGCACAACACGGACGGTGTTGGCGGCGGTGAACGAACATTCCTTAGGGATTTAGGTGCTACTATGCCTAAGTCACTGCGCCCCGCTCCGGATATAATTGTTGTACTCTCGACAACTAACATGGAGCCATCTAGTGTGTGTTGGTTACGGGCATCGGAACCCTATCTCTCATCTCTCTCAATGGCTTTCCACGACGGTCGAGAGAGGTGTGGCCAACGGACGCCCCCGGCCTCCATCTCTTTCAACGGTTACTATCTAATCATCAAGAGAGATATTAATTTCACTCAACACCTATATTCAAATAGGCCCTCGTGAAAGAGCTCACTCAGGGGCTTCTTTTGACTACCGTCGGGATAGAGCACCTCTCTCGATGGTCAACACACCTCATTTTAATTTTAAAAAATAAAATAACACCAATATTACTGATGTTGAATATATTTATGCTGGTTTATACAACAAATGACAACATTAAAAAAAATCAGAATTTCTCAAGCTTCCGATGTGATGACCCCCATATAAGTGGTCGTTTTCCTAAGAATCTCCAAGTGATGTTTAGAAGACACCATTAGGAGCATGGTTCATTATAATAAATAAAATTTTAACTAAATGCACTTGTGAGAAATATTTAATGTTTATGATCCCACAACATCGCATAAACAATATGAACATGTCATTTTCATATTTTTAGATGTTTTCTCAAAATATTTATCATTTTTTATTTACATAGATAACAACTTACTAATTTGTGCAATATTTCGGAACATGCCAAAGTGAGGTTACATAAATCTTTAGCAACACTCTCACTCATACAACCATATATGTGTTGTGTATATTTCAGATTTTTTAAAATAAACTATTACGAAAAATACTAAATAATACTTACATAGCACACAATTCATATCTATTTCATAGTAAATATCATATACCAGTTTTTAAATCAAATTATTCGACACCAAAATTGATTATATAATTTTTAAGTTTCTCCCCAAAATAAACATGTATTAACAACATAGTCAAACCCGATCTGCTAATTTTAAACTATTACGAAATTGTGTACTCTCGACGGCTCAGAAAAAAACAATTAAGACAAATAAGAGAGGGACTCCAGAGCGCTGAGGCCATGCTGAGATTCTCTCGACCAGGGACTACAAAACCGGACCAAGGCTCCGAGCTGTGACCTGCACGAAGGCAGTTCACTGCGATTTTAAGCCGGATTTGGTCATAAATTTAAAACGCCTTGCCGGTTTTGTTCACGGTTATACGCAGTTTTGCTGGTTAACCGGTAGTTTTTGCCGGTTACCAACGGTTTCAGATGGTTAGCCACTTTTTAGTAGTTTTGTATTTTTAATACAAAAACACATGAAATGATCATAAAAAATTGAATTTTTGAATTTTATTTAAGTCAAAGTGCTTAGAATAATTAATTGAATTCTTACAAATTTTATCTAAATTTGCATTTCAAATTTTATTTGCATAAATTTCAAACGGTTAGCCTCCATAGTTTTCCTAACCGCCCGCCCGCGGAGCACGGTTAACCGTCAGTTTTGTAAACCCTGCTCTCAACGGCTTTTTCCTAAGCCATCAGGAGTCCTATAGTTGTTTCAGGCCACAAAAAAAGTTTTCTCGCCATGTTTGGGTGACTAAATTCAACTGGCACGGCAGAGCGCAACGTGCTACTCACTCGCGAGGTAACGGGTCTGAGATCGTGCCCCCGCTGTGGCATTATTTTAAAGAAACTATTTCGACGGTTTTAGTTGAAGCCATTGAGAGTACCGTTTGCATAGAGAGGTGCGGCCAACAAGCTGCAAAGGTTACTCTGGATCGCCTAATGTCTGACCGTCGATAGTAGCTAACGATGTTACTTTTCAGCCTTGCGGTGAGGGGCACGTGGAATGGCTCGACGATTGAGTTTGGTACTATCGGGAATAGTATTACAGTGCTATAGCCGTCAAGACTATAGTCCACTCGATAATTTTTTTTTTGGCCGTAGAGAGGTAGATGAGCCCTTGAGTCTGCAGTTGTTTCGGATCAATAATAATAGATACAAATCCGACCACTCCGTCGCTGGGCTCGCCACGTGGCCCGCCTCCCCGCCAGGCGCCGCCGCAGCCGTCCGATCGCGGGCGCCCTGGAGATCTGACTGTCCGTTTCACTTTACCGCATAAAACGTTTTTTGGGCCACATCTCGCAGGTACGCGGGCGAATTGGCGAGTTGATTACGTGCGCCAGTTCGCCGCCCTGGCGGCCAGGGTTCGAATCCCCGCTCCTCTCTTTTTCGTTCGATTTTTTCCCCGCCTGGCTGGGCTTGCCGTGCGCTGGGCACGCCCGCGCGTCCTCCCGCTCGCCCAGCCCGCCCGTCGCGTTTTTCCCCGGCTCGGGCACGCCGCGGGCGCGCCTGCACGGCTAGTAGTATCTATATATGATCCGTGGTTTCCGGATGTGATGTGTCCCTTCACTTGGCGACAAATCTCAAGATAGATCGGCTGGTCCATGGAAAATAACATCATCTGATGAATATACATGGCCTTCTTTCTGAAAATGATATGCGCCAAACTGTTCATTTGTTCATTCTATATAAAGCCTGAGGACATTTGCTAAGGGCACGTTTATCATGCAAGAAATCTAGAAGCACCAGAGAGCAAGCAACATGAAAGTGCACAAAAATTTTACAGGAATTCCTAGGAACGGGATCCTGTTCCCGGACGGGATAGCCCCCCGGGCGACACGTGTCCCCTTCGCCCGCGCGCGCCCAGCTCCCCTTCGCCCGCGCGTGCTGTGCGGAGGAGGAAGGAGGAGGAGCTCACCTCGCGCGCCGCCGCCGTCGACCTCGCCGTCGCCCTCGGCGGCGCGCCGCCGTTTCGGGTTAGGGAATAT